>JAQQFT010000093.1:0-48618 GCA_029582265.1 Zoroaster sp. YZ-2022 | reverse complement strand
GTGTTCTACCTCTACAGTTTGTTATGTACAGACTGTACATTGACCTACTCATGGGTGCTTCTCTGATAACAATTTCAATTCTACCATCTCTTGATACTCCACGGTTTCCTGAGGAAATGTGCCATAATGTTCTTGCAATCTGTAGCATGAGCTGGGGATGTATATCTGGATCATCACTCCATGTATTTAAATTGAAAGCTGAATATTATTTCCTTTGGTGTATTTAGTGCATATTTTTAAAGCAGAGTGTTATTTTTTGTATCTCTCTGGTGACAGTCGTCTACCAAATATCCGACATAATTGTTTTAAAAAGAACTTTATGTAAATTCCCATTTTATGATATAATAAATGTAACACTATAAATGACACACATAAAAACCTGACTTGAGTATCACTTTCATGTGCTATCTCCGCGATAGGCTGACTCCCCACCGCTGAGCCCTATGTATAATTATACTATGTAATGTGAAAAACTTCTTTTCATTCATAATTCCCGCAGTACTAACGTACACGCCACATGTAAAGTAATAATGTGTGTACATACGGTATACTGTGTGTGTGTGTGCATATACGTTGAACTTACGCGCCCACACACACAACTCATAAAGTACATGCATTTCTATGAGGAAAACTCGTAAACGAACTTGGGTGAAAAAAACCGCCGTGAAAAAAAACATTTATCTCGAAATTTTAAATTTGCCCTCATTATTATATTTTTGTGTAAGAATTTAATAATTTAATAATTTATAAGCTTTTGATATAGAATACACAAGGGAAATGATGAAATGCAATGTTTATGTCTTCAAAAAATAGTGTAAGACGTTCGTTTTACACACGTTTTCTATGAGCCACCAAGCATAACAAAATCCTACTTTTTATGCTTTCCCCATAATGTTTATGTCCTAATATGTCCTAAAATGACAACAAATGACTTCAAAATATCGTTTTTATTACAATATGTTTTTATTATATTTTCGAAAAATCAAATAATGACAGTAGTTTAAAGAAATTTTACCGATGCAGTCTTGTACGTGCTATGCGCAATGTTTGTTGCACAATAAACAAACGATTATTGGAAACATTTCTCAGCACGCATGATGGAGACTTCGTTTGCGTACGCGCTATATAATTTGGGAACAGGGCCATTGTGACCTTGTACACATGTAATCAGGCATCCTTAAGTGGCATATTTAAGTAGTGCAGCTTCTAAAACCCTTTTGGCTTAATGGAATAGGATTTCAATAAACGGATAGTTGTCGTAGGTATCCTCCATTTACTATCGCCAGCTCTTTTAGTTATTCACCGTCAGCACCCGCAATTGCACCGCTGCCGTCTCTTTAAGCGACTGATTTATTTCCAAGTTGGGCCAGTCATAACTACAATAACGGAATTCTACGATCACATTCTCAGTATCGTCCAATCACTCATCGCTCAAAGAGAACTACACCCAACCATAAAGTCTGAGATTTGGTTTTCCCCATCAAAGACCAATGAGACTGCGTCCACTTACGCAAAACAACAATATCGCGATCCATTGGCAAAACGTTTAGTAAGTCACTGCAAGTGGAACGTTTGCTAAATGGCGTACAACTCGTTTCCCTTGGGTGTTGGCAAACGATGGTAACGATTGCGTTAGTGGAACTTCGGTGATCTAGAACTCGCTCATGCTGATGTTTGTTTCCTCCAATAAGAATGTTCCTTGATTGTTCCTGACTTTAGGTTTTTAACATTGCTGTCATCTTATTTTGTATAGGTTTCTTGTTATTTTTCAAGTATTTATTTTCTTTTTGTTTGAAACTTTACATGTTCGAGTTTAAATAGCATGTTTTAGTTTTTGTATTGTCATTTTAAGAGTTTGTATTAATCAATGGATGTATTTTAATCAAACTTTTGGCCTTTGAGAAAGACACTGCTAGGGTCAGAGCATGAGACCATTAACACTTCTTTTGAAATTTTATACTGCAGGGGCCATATTCGTGAAACCTTACTAAGCCTAGTTGGTTGCCTAAAAGGCCTGTAGTTGCTTACTAAACCTAGTTGGTAACTAATTGGTATTCATGAGAACATTACTTGCATTAGTTACATTCCTAATACCCCAAAGGTTAATGTTGACCCAGGGTAACTCTAAGTCACTAGTTATAGCCCTGTCACACTCTATTGCGACGACCAGGACGGAGCTCGCTGTACTAACAAATTTTGCAAAACGCATTACGATCGCAGAAAACTGTCCGAAAATGTCAAACGCTTGGAAATTTTAGTACGCTCCCATCGCGTTCACAGCGCTCCTGCTGCTACCCACCGCGCTCCCATCTCATCCAGTGTGGAGTTCAGACGCGCTCCCACGGCGCTCTACGCGACCAAAAGCGCGCTGCGTTACGCCCTCCACTGACGTCCGCAATACCGTTCTCAAAACGTTCGATGCGTCCGCGCAGCGAGCATAAATAGACCCGCTGCGACCATGAGTCATCAGTCCGCTTTCCCGGCGGACGAGGCGCGCCACCATTGTGTGTGTGTGGCACAGCGCGCGCGCCTGCACACACCACACACTACACACCCTCACGCACATTGATTTGGCCAGGGGTATTCCTTTGTTCGTTCTATTATCCACTTTTCTATAGAATTCTCCTGTAGGGTGCAAGATTTTCTAGTTACCTTGTAGAGGTCAATTGTTCTATTGTGTTTTGGACCCCGGCCCAGATGAATGTGACGTTACACACACACCCTCACACCACACACACCCTCACCACATTGATTTGTAGGGTATTCCTTTGTTCGTTCTATTATCCACTTTTTCATATAATTTCCCTGTAGAATTTTAAAGATTTTCTATAGTTACCTTGTAGGGTCCAATTGTTCCTATTGTGTTTTGGACTTTAACGGAAAAATAAAATAATACGTTCACCTCACGCACATTGATTTGTGAGGTATCCGCATTCGTTCTATTATCCCTTTTTCCTTATAATTCTCTGTAGAATTTTAAAAGATTTTTCCTATAATTTACCTTGTAGGGTCCCAATTGTTCCTTGTGTTTGGTTTAACGGAATAATTAATATACGTTCACACACACACACACCCACACACCCCCTCACGCATTGATTTGTAGAGGTGTTCCTTTATTCGTTCTTATCCCTTTCATATAATTCTCCTGTAGGGGTACAAGATTTTCTATAGTTTTGTGGGGTCAGTTGTTCTATTGTGTTTTGGACCCCAATAAAATGTACGTTCACACACACACACACACACACACACACACACACACACACAAATTGGAATCATGCTGTGAGCCTTTGCAAACGTCGGAAGATCGCCATTGGGACGCCATGGAGAACTATGGAGCGGCATAGTCGCGTGGCAGCTCCGTGTGGACGTTGTACGAGCGGGAAAGTCAATAACTCCGTAGAAGCGCAGTAACAGCGCAGCGGGACGGGAGAGGACATGCTTGACATCGCAATGGACGTAGTGAGAACTCCAGTACAGAAGCAGCGGACAAAGATTTATTTCCACTGCGACCACAAGACCTCGTGTGCGTCGCCTGCGCTCGCTTTTGCTGCCGCTGCGACCGTACTGAGTCCTTACAGCGATCTGATCAGGCGCGGGCCTCAACGACCATTTTGTGCGGCACCGAGCGAAGTCGCCGCAGTCAGGCTTTAAATCCCAGGGCGACCATGGCGTTCCCGCTCCGTGACGGTTCCACTGCGTCATCGATCCGTTCTAGGAGACCTTACGCGCTCACCTCCTGCGCTTTCAGCAGTTTTGTGGTCGCAGCCTGGTGGCAGCCTGAGCGCAGCCCGATCAGACCCTGGTGCTGACGGGTTTTAGCAACTAATACCATTTATCACTGACCACCGACTGACAACATGGCCAGAAGAATCATGGAATTGGTAGAACTTCATCGTGATGGACATGGATTGTGGCCTAATGCCACCTGTCACTGTTATCTATTGTCATCACATTCATGCCATTCCACCCAAAAAGCACCCAGTTGATTTCAAATTATGCAGCTAAATTCTCCTGTAATTGTGTAACTAGTTATGAGGTTCTTTATAGTTAGGTGGCTTGTAACCAATTTTAGAGCGTAATGTTACCAGCCGGACAAAAGTCCCAAATTTAGTATGGGCTAATTTGGACCTATCAATTGATTTTAGCCGAGACATCTGGCCGTTTCAGATTACCAAGATGGCGGCCAAAGAATTCAAAATGGCCGCCAACCATTGAAATATCATATATCTCTGGCTGTGAGAGTCACAGATGAGACAAATGGGGTATCAAATCACTAAGGGTTTTTGAGGTCAGTGAAACTGATTCAGAGCGAGTACATTACATATATCCTTATTTTCAAGATGGCGTCAAAATCCAGCATGGCCGCCAAAAAAAATTAAAATAATGATATGATATTCGTTCAAATGTGGCGTCGGATAGGATTTTTATGGGGACTGACCTTATGATCTAGTAGAACATTTACACCGGCAAAGAGATGTACAAGGAGATTAAGCCTTGCTACATTTTGCACACTGTACAATCTCTTTTGCAGCCGCATTTTGATAAATTCTTGAACATGATAAGCTTCGAATTGTTGTCAGACAGGTTCCCAAGATTCCAGCGACTTTTTCCAAGCATGTCCAGCTGGACAGAGTTTTATTTGTGCTAACATGCATAGTAGCAGATGCAGCCTGGTACACTACCCTGTTTGTAATATGCCAGAGCATTCTAGGTGAGTGGAATTTTTGTCTACATTGGCTCTTACAGGAGAAGGCTCGCCCGCATTCTTGCACTATTTACATTGGTCGGAATTGCTTGTTTTTGTCATACACATGATAACTAGTCACTCGATCTTCTTAAATGCTTCAGATTTCCCAAATCAACATGCTCAAATGGATGTAGCCCAGGTGTACAGAAAGCTTGTTTGTGATTGCATCATAACCATACCATACTTGCCAGAATGATTTTGCTCTCCTTTCCCTCAAGTGCTGACGTATCCACATCCTGAGAAGGCGTGGAACATGGGTAGGGACCTTGATTTTAAAGGGTTCACCAGGGGCGTGCACAGATGGCATTGATACCATATTAGTATTATGGATTCTTTCCCTCCGTAGGCTACCCATGGAGTCTACATCTGAGTTAAATATGTGAAAGATCATAGAA
Organism: Zoroaster sp. YZ-2022; assembly: GCA_029582265.1. Taxonomy (NCBI): domain Eukaryota; kingdom Metazoa; phylum Echinodermata; class Asteroidea; order Forcipulatida; family Zoroasteridae; genus Zoroaster; species Zoroaster sp. YZ-2022. The sequence goes on along the minus strand of JAQQFT010000093.1, from coordinate 43,476 downwards.
CATGCCAGTAAGGACAACAACAATGTCTGTGTCCACGGTACGCATGGAAATTTTTTAGACCATTCTCCAATGTATACTTCGTGAACCACGATCCTCGTGTCCAGCCTCCTCCTGATTGCACATGGACATTTTTCGATCTCAGTTCAATGCATATAACATTCTCTCCAGCTGTGATGTATACCGAACTGCCTGCAGGACAGTTCTAGACCTCTCCGGCAACACAGGAAAGGAATTCAAACAGTTCTTTCTTGTTGATAGGATCACGGAGGAAGTCATTCCAGTTGGTTTGGCAACTTGGTGTCACCGCAGATGATACCTTTCTGCGCGTACCTTTTCCCTCCTTTTCCTGGTTGACTCCTTCAAACTGTTCGGTATGTATTTCCCATACAAAGGGGTCCAGTCGTTTGGTGGTCTTTGGCTGTTGTTCAGGTGGGAATGAACACATTGTCTGCATATTCGTGGAATGTTCAGCGTATGTTGGGGCAAGCAGTGCACAATCCACAGCACCGTCCAGGACTTTGCAGTCAAATGATGCAGGTGGCTCTGTCTGGTTCGGCTCCTCGATGCATTGCAACAATTGAGATTTTGTACCTGGCAGTTCAACTTGCCAAAGTCAGACAGGGGGAAGGAGGATGCTGGCTGAACCTCATGTGCAGAAAAGTTCATTGATATCGCATCCCTATTTTGAAGGAGATGTATAACTGTCCGAAGAGTTGCCACATTGTTCTCAAGACACTTTTGCTGCCGTCTTCCGTTTAGCTTTGACTTTTGTCGAGAATAAAGGGTAGCAGGTCTTTGAAATCGGATCGTGTATGGAATAGGTACGATCCACAGGACTATTGTCACATACTCCTGATACTTTTCATTTAATGTCTTTGGTATTATACGGATTGTATTCACTACTGGTCTCCTCGTGCAGTTACGACTGTCAAAGGTTACAAACTCGGAAAATCATCCAGGAAAAGGGTTGCCCATCTTTTGTATGACTTTGGAATGGGCTATCAACCTGTTGCTGGAACGCTTTCTGTGCAGCGGGTCACACCTCTTCGCTGGTGCTCAGAATTCATGCAAGGTTTTTCAGGTCATCATCAGAATATATTCATTCTCGAACTGCTTCATGAGTCTGGCGAGTTCCTGGTCAGAGGTCATCCAACGTTTGAAGAGCGACTGGATTTTTCAATTGGTCTACTGCACCACGGAACCCTTCACAACTTTGTTTCCCTGCTCGTGCAGGTCAACGGGTATAGCCAGAATATCTGTGGGTCGACTTTGAGATTACCCCCAGTGATGGCGAGTCTCAAATTCATCTTGATTGGTTTCGGCTTGGAGATTTCATGTCTCCTGATATGGACAGGCAGCCACCAATAGTTCACATGATCTAATGCGAAAACAAAGGTACGACTCCTCCAGAACGCTAATGTACGGTGCCAGTTCTCAGTGAGCTCTTACAAATGAATATAGGATCCCATATTGCGTAATCAAGTCCCAGAACTTGAACGTGGGACAGTTTTTTGCATTCTCATGCCAGTTAATAAAACTGTCGTTGTCATTCTTTACCGCTGGTATCCTGGTTAGATACCTCGTCGGTAAAACTGTAAGGGTCAAAAAGTGTAACGGTGAGCGTAATGGATTCTGGTCAGGTGAGCTGCACTTTCAGGAATAGATCAGCAATTCCAGATGAAGACTACCTCAGCTGGTAAGGGCTATACTGTCCACCCGGAGCCCCTGTAACAATCTCAACAGTGTTCCATAAAGCCATCTCAATATGCAATTCTCCCATCATAACCATGCACTTTCTCTCCATACGGCCGCTCAGCCATTTCATGGCACGTACTTAGCGTAAACAACGGCTGATCAAATGATGTCACTAGGATTTGTCCTGGGTTAAAAGTACTCTATTTGCTTGCCTTTTGGACATCCATGCCATGTTTAATCATTGCAGGTGTAGCTTGGCTTTTCATAAAATGAGAGAGTAGTGCACATACGGCTGACGCTCTGTCTTTTCTTGCTTAGAGGCATGACTGGGCCAGACCATGTAAGCCCAGATTCTCCTTGCCCGGTTCAATATCATTTGACAGTTGAGAGACCATATTCTATCCAGCCATATTCGTCACGTCGCATCTGGTAAAACAGATTTGATGGGTTTAGACATTATTCTGGAACAACAACATCCAGTGTGGTCTTCAGCGAAACAGCAGGAACAGAGGCATAACTGTCAGAGCAGATAGTCTATGACCCCAGATGGTGGTATAACATGGGCTGTCTAGTCACACCAGGAGTTCTCACTTGGGAATTTGGGAAAATACTTATTCCGTGCCGTGGAAGATGTGTCTTTGACGTGGATTGAGCTCGGATTATGGTCGAGATTGTCAAAAAGGCTCCTACAGTGGTAGAAGAGACCTTTCGAAGAATAGTCGGAGCTTCTGCCATCGTCACTAAACCTCTCGCATACAGCTCTGGCAGGCCAATCTTCAAGCTTCCATCCCTGTCGCCAAAACACTGATACCCATTTATGCAACTGTTGGATGATTTTCTTGCTCCTAGTCAGCGCATGTATATTGGGGCCAATATTAAATTGTTAGCGGAGGTTCTCAGTCTAGGAAATTTTGGGTTCTCCTGGGCGAATTAGGTTTCCCTTTTCTTGACGTTGTAGATGATGTTTTGCCCAGCTGGTTAGGCACGCCTTGAATCATGACTCTCTTGGTCTTTCAGATTTGGACCATTGAATCAGCAGGACAAGGAAATTTCAGACTAGAGGGTAATGGGTTCTCCTGACAGCTGGTAGAGCTAGCAGTGGTTTAGATCCTTCATGATGGAGAGATATCTTTTCTAGCGATGTTTGCCGCCGCGTGCCAGGGAATCAGGGCATCTTTTATCATGTCTTTCATTCCCTCTTTGAATATTAGAGACGATGCCCACTACATCGCCATGCGTGGCCATCAGAAAATCGTTCAAGTAACTGTTCCTTCAAATCTGGTTTTGTTGATAGTCTTTTTTTGATGTCCAACGCCTCAAATGACCGATTCACGTACGGTGGTGTAACTCGGACAATTTAGTTATCAACTCCATGATTAGCTACTAGGCATTTAATATCCTACTAAGGCCTAGTTGGCTGCTAAGTTAAATAGGGTTTCATGAATATATTTAGATCATTTTTGGTTTTGGTAAAAGCGGTTTCCCCAACGAAAGCTTAATTCATGTTTTCAAAACCCTTTTTAATAAAACATTCTACATCATGTATTAACATTTCTCTCCCTTTTTTTACAAATTATTATAATAGTATGATAAAGTATTGTTGAAGTTGTATACAATAAGGATATTTTTGGGTGTTGAAGGTGTTCCCAAATAAAATCTTCACCCTACTTTTCGACACAGTTTGCTACTGTTTGTGTAACCATAAAAGGAGTTACATTGTGGATACCACTACTGAATAATTTTTTAATGTATTTGGCCATGGCAGGCAGTAAAGCACTTTCAGGAAGCAGATTCAGGTTGCAAGTGTGGCCCAGACCAGAAACACAGAGGATGTATTATATGCTTTGTAAAATATAAGGAGGAAGGTTCGTAAACAACAACCTATTTCACCATCAGCCGCAGTCAGTAAGGACAGTGCTCGCTGATTTAGGCTACTATTTCAGGTAATTCAATGATATTTAACCCTAACCATCTTGTAATCATTCTTAAGTGGCCTGCTAAATCAGCAATGTCAACAGCTATTGAAGTATCAACTATGTCAGTATGTAGGATCCCAACTACTATAGAACAAAGATCAAAGAATCCTTTACAGACTTCCTGTTATTGGACACTTATTGAATCCCAGCAGGTCAGGTTAATTAGTGGACTTTTATTCTGTGAGTCTAAGGTCTCAACTGTCAAGTCCTCACTCCTGACCATAACCAAATAGCTGTATATGTTATTTTCAGAGCTTAGCATATTAGAAAAGCGTTGGGAAGGACTGAAAACTTTAAGAGATCAAGTCCGTAATGAATCCGGTGTGAAATTAGAGTTGTGAAATGTGAATTGGACTCAATTGTTCTTTAAATCAAGTCATTATACCTTGTCAGAATTTCCTTGGATGTATTTGTAGATGAGCTGAAAACTTTACTTTTGTATTGATCTTTCAAGTCCTCTTAAAATGTAAACATTTTGCAAGGGAAAAATAAAGTTTATTATTATGCATCTGCATTTTCTGGGATGAACCAGATATATCCCAACCAGAAGTCCGCCAGTGATGGTAGCCATATTAATGTGGGAGCGTCTCAAAGGGTTAGGGGAACATTTTTACTGGTCTGATACATCTTCCATTCGACTGTTCCACGTTCCACCATTATAATGCTTTTTAATCTGTATGGATGGTGCCTGTATACTGCCAGATTGCAGATTGCCGTTGATTAAAAGTACCGTGGGAAAATGTGATGTCATCATGTGTGCTAATCAAAAGGATTTTCTATGTTTGCCTTTTTATTATATGTGCACATTTTTAAAGGTTATTGTCTGTTTTATTTTCACCAATAATAATTCATTCATTCGACTGATATTATAATTCACATATACATCTCTCCGTCAGTTTGAATAAAGATGATCCAGCCCTTCCTTGGTATTGGTGATAGAATTGCATGCTAAAGATTTCCTCATTCAACAAATCATATTTAAAATACATACAAACGTCCATTGTTCAGAGGGTCTGGTCATGGCTGTTTAGATGTCTGCACGCTTTTCATTTTAGATATCTGGAATTTATAACAAAACAGGCGGTGAGCAGTGTCCCAAACATTTTTTGTGACTTATAGTGATAAAATTTCCCAAGCAAATTCTCAATGCACACAGTCTTACATAATAAGGAATATAGTAGAGTTTTCCCTTGGGGTGGCGGCTTTGTGTCACTGGGCAATTAATTTATGAAACCCTTATAATTAAATTATGAAACCTTCTACACATTGAAAATACCAAAAAATGCAATACAGGCTTATAAAAATTATGCATGTTCCTCCGTTTGTCCTCTACCATCAGGGAATCTTCTTCATCATCAACGCAGTTCCATGTCAACCCACAATTGGTGAGGGTTTAACTTGCTGAAAATCACCAGTATGAAAAACAAAAATGTATCCTCTTCAAGTAATCTTTTGAGAACATATATATTTTAAATAGATGTAATAATTTGCATCTAGGATAAAGAGATATTAAATTGTTTTTTAAATACCTGATGTGTAGTCAACACCGTATACTCAAATTCTTCTTCTCAGGTAATATATATATATATATTATATATATATATATATATTTAACTCCCTTTCACACCAATGGGGCGACCGCTCCATAGAAACGTGCCCAAAAATTCCCTCTTACCTTTCCCTTTTTATATATCCTCCAACCGTCCAAAACTCTGAAATAAGATGTTTACACATAATTGAGGCTGAGCGTTTCTGGACTTTATGGCCAAAATTTGACTTTAAAAGGGTGGCCTGGGCGTTGGGCGACCAGCAGCAGTCGCCATAACCTTTCAATCCCATTGTGCCAAATTGTAGTAAGTTACATTCAGTTGGATACCATGGAGTATTTTGGCACACAAAAGTGCAGGTCCTTGGTCCCCGCGGTGCCAAATGGCACTAAGGCCATCTTGGTGGTAATCACTATGTCAACAGCGCCCTCTTTTGGCAGAATGCGGTTACAAAAGGCACGCGCGCGTGGGTTTAAATAGTTACCACAACGCGTCCCTTCACGATCAGACATGGACGACGATGAGAGAACATATTTTGGAAGAAATCTTTGCTGATAGCGGGTCTGACATGTCCTCAGACGAATCTTCCCCACCTACGTCGGAAGACGGTGATGAGGAGCATATCCCAACCTCATCATCTTCATCGGAAAAGCAAATTTCCGGTCTGGATGGCGTGCAGCAAGTGCCCCGGACTATAAGCGTAAGCGACCGCCCGATACAATTTACAGAACACACCGGTTTGTACTCAAGATTACAGTAAGTTCTCACCCCTCAAATCTTGCAACTGTACATTTGTCAAGCAGTATGGGAATTGATGGTAGAAGAGACCAATCGTTATGCAGCCCAAACTTTGTCTGCAGACACAGCCAATCCGCCTAGTGCTTGGACTCTGACAAATGTTCCCGAGGTAGTGGCTTTCGTCGCATTACTTCTATCCATGGCATCAACAAAAGACCCCGATACAGCATGCATTGGTCCACGTCCGAAGTCCTGCGAAGTCCCTGTATTCGTCGACCATGGCTCGTAATAGATTCACGGCAATCCTTCGATTTTGCACCTCGCCAACAGCAAGCTGAAGACAAATCCCCAACCGACTTTTCAAAGTTCGCCCTCTACTGGACATTGTACTGCCATCCTTTCTTCGGATCTATAAGCCTGGAAGAAACCTCTCACCGGACGAGACTATGGTAAAATTCAATGGACGAATCGGCTTCAAACAGTACATACCACGAAAGGCTGCCAAATAGGGATTGAAATACTTTTCTTTGAACAGGTCAGAAACCAGGTACACTTGTGCATGGAGCTTGTTCACAGGGTCTCAACCCATGTCGCCACCAAAGTAAAACCACCATTGCTTATGCTGCAACGCACCATCCACCCAATCTTCCCGCACAAGGCAAAATAGTCTTGAATCTACTGAAAGGACTAGAACATAAGGGACATTGCATCTATATGGATAATTGGTTCAATAGTCGGCTCTGGTATCCAAGTTGTCACAGCTAGGATTTGGAGCTTGTGGAACTGTGCGATACACCACACGAGGCATTCAGATTTTGCAAACCCCAAAAAACACCACATGAGAAAGATGCTGATCCCCAGTTTTATCAAAAAGCAGGCCAACTATGCGTCGTATGGCAGGATACGAAGCGTGTCACTCTCTGACAAACTATGGTGATTGCAGTGTCACCACAAAACAGATTCGCAGCAGGAAGAGTTCGACTGGATATCGTGAGCAAAAAACCATCCATAGTCAATGATTATAATAAATACATGGGAGAGGTGTGATCTAGCAGGCCAATGTATGCAAATATTATACGCACAATCACCGAACACTAAAATGGTGGAAAAGATTATTCGTCACCATGCTAGACATTTGTTTATTGAATGCTACTATCGTCTACAATAGCATCCCTACAAACAGTCGCTTGTCAGGTTTGGAATTCGGGTGAAGGTGATAGAGGTCTCCTTTCCACCTGGAGTATAACCCAGCACCGCATGCAAATCAACTCGCGAGTTCCAGGCCTTCAAGTCAACATCCACACTTTCCTGGACGCAGTCGCAAGAAACGGAACTGTGTTGTATGCAGTACAAAGTTTAAGAGAAGACACACTCGTATGATATGTAAACATTGTCATAAGCCAATGTGTGTCGTGCCATGCTTCGAGAAATTTCACAGCCAATGATTCAAGTTCATTCCTTGCAATCTCTGCCCTCCTCTCACCCCCTCCCCCTCTTCAATGTTGGACGCACTCGTATGATATGTAAACACTGCAAAGCCAACTCGCCCTCCATTACTGGCCCCAGAATTTACCCATGTGTGAGTGGCCTGGACAACAGCCTTAGATGCAACATTAGTGAGGGTGCAAACGATCAGTGGTTAAATCTGGATGGCCCTGGGACTGTATGTACGCTTGATCAGTTTAGTAGTGACATATTTCCATGCACTGTAATAGTTGTGGTGAGCTAAATAATTATGAACCTTTAACCACCGCTGAGTTCTGTCAAGTTTCAACGACATGTGATGATGCAGCCGCAATCGGTGTGAAATTCTTGAGAACACGCCCATTGAAGTACATGTACCCGTGCGATGCCACATGTTTCAAACGCGCAGTAACAACTTTATCGGCCAGACCTTTACGAGAAACGTCAGGAGAAGCACAGCTGTACAAAGTTTAAGAGAAGACAAACTCGTATGATATGTAAACATTGTAATAAACCAATGTGTGTAGTGCCATATGCTTCGAGAAATTTCACAGCCAATGATTCAAGTTCATTCCCTTACAATCTCTGCTGCCTCCTCTCTCACCCCCCTCTTCAATGTTGGACGCACTCGTATGATATGTAAACACTGCAAACCAACTCGCCCTCCATTAACAGCCCTGAATTTACCCATGTGTGCGTTGCCTTGACAACAGCCTGAGATGCAACATTAGTTAGTGGTGCAAACGATCAGTGGTTCAATCTGGACTGACATGGGACTGTATGTACGCTTGATCAGTTTTAGTGACATATTTCCATGCACTGTAATAGTTGTGGTGAGCTAAATAATTATGAACCTTTAACCACCGCTGAGTTCTGTCAAGTTTCAACGACATGTGATGATGCAGCCCGCAATCGGTGTGAAATTCTTGAGAACACGCCCATTGAAGTACATGTACCCGTGCGATGCCACATGTTTCAAACGCAGTAACAAATTTATCTGCCAGACCTTTACGCGCACCGACGGGCGAAACACAGCTGTACAAAGTTAAAGAGAAGAAAAACACGTATGATATGTAAAACATTGTAATAAGCCAGTAATGTGTGTGGTGCCATATGCTTCGAGAAATTTCACAGCCAATGATTCAAGTTCATTCCCCTTGCAATCTCTGCCCTCCCTCTCACCCCCTCTTCAATATTGGGTTTTGCTCATGTGATATGTAAACACTGCAAACCCAACTCGCCCTCCATTAACAGCCCTGAGATTTACCCGTGCGATGCCACATGTTTCAAACACCAGTAACTTTATCGGCCAGACCTTTACGAGAAACGTCGGAGGAAACGCAGCTGTACAAAGTTTAAGAAGACAAACTCGTATGATATGTAAACATTGTAATAAGCCAATGTGTGTAGTGCCATATGCTTTGAGAAATTTCACAGCCAATGATTCAAGTTCATTCCCTTGCAATCTCTGCCCCCCTCCCCTCTTCAATGTTGGACGCACCGCCAACCCAACTCAACATTGAAGAGGGGAGGGGGAAGAGAAGCATTGCACTTGTAACTCCATCCAACTTGAAGTGATTTGACAGCTCTTATATGTACATATTAATTACTGATTTCATATATTGGCCATGATAATTGTACTATTTATCTGTTATTGTACACTTCTTTTAATGGACATTGAAAGAGGCAGTGTCACATGAGTCAATGCACAGGCAATCAGTTCCAGGCAATCTGCAAGACAATAAAATACTAACATTTATATATTCGCTTCTTTTCATTGTAATGTTTTTACACTGTCAGAAAAATGTGCATCCCGAGCATTTTGTTAGCCTGCAGTACCATTAGTTGCCTCTAAGTTGCTTGTAAAGTACTCTTCTGTGACCCTACCCATACAGTATTTCATATCACCTGAAAGACTAATAACTGCCTTTCAATCCATTGTCATGCGAGGCGCTAAACACACAAACTTAGTAAAAATACCTCTGGTAAACAAAGAGAGTCATTTCACTGACAACAGTGTGGTAACCAATGCATTAGTGACAAATATCTGTTGGTATTGAAAGGGTTATATGAGCCCCTCAAATTTGTGTCAATGCTTTTCCATGTCAACCGACTGTCATAAATCGGGGGTCTATTGTTCGGCAATGGGCCTATTTCAAGCTAAATTTCATGCAATATAAGCAAGTAAATGTGTGTATTTCTCCTTTTTTGAGGGGAGGGGGGGGGGTGCTTTAACTGAATACTGCATTGTGGTTTTCTGGACACTGGGAGTGACTAATAAATTACAGATTTACAATAAATATCAATTTCGATGCATACCATTGCAATTTATTAATTACAAATTGAAATCTTACTCAGTGTGAATTGTTTATATGCCTAATGGTGTGAAACCTTTGAAGTTTCCGTGCTGGAGATGCTCACGTAGGTAAAATGACAAAAGAAATCACTTTAAACCGGAAATGTTCCAAAACAAATTTTAGGTTCCATTCTTTTATGATTCACTTGACAAAACATTTAAGGTTTTACAATGTTTTTTCTAAAGCGTGAGCACCTACGGATATGAAACTTTCACAAGGTTAGTTTTTTATGTATATACACAGAACATTAAGTAGATGGTATCAACCAAAAAACAAACATATATACCCTTTAAGTATACAATATTAAGCAATGCAACCATTACAAGATGTACTGTCCGTGCTCTTCAACAAATTATTGTGTTTGCTCACATTTTCAAATGGAATGTGTGTTATAAAAAAGGTTTTGGTCTATTTTAGATGTCTACAACTTGCAAAACCAAATTAATGTTGGTTGCGTTCGCAAATAAATTTTGTACTGCTAGAAAAATAGCTAATGGAAACAAAAGGTTTTTCACGGTGAAACTCGAAAGAGCTCTGACAGTACTGTACATCTTTAAATGAAACTGAACCAACGAGTGTCCATGCAGTGCATTTCTTTAAAAACAATTAAAAACTGTTACTTTTGTTCAATGAAGGAACTGACATTAACAAATAAATGAAAATAATGCAATGTGGTTTTCTGGCCAGTGGGAGTGACTGTAATAAAACATAGAAATTACAATAAATATCAAATATGATGCATACCATTTCAATGTATTTCTGCCATCTTTTTAAAGACCGTATACAACATTGGTAAATACTCGAGTACAACATTTTTAAATTACAATGTGAAATCTTACTCAGTGTGAAGTTTATAAATGGTATCAATTAACCTTCGTTGAAGTTTCCGTGTTGGAGATGCTCACGTTGTAGTGAAAATGCCAAAAAAAGAAATCACTTTAAACCAGAAATTTGCACCTAAAAACTTTTCATGTACCATTCTTTTATGATTTAACTGAAAAAACATGTAAGGTTTTCATCCTTTTTTCTAAAGTGTGAGCTTTTGTTCAATAAAAACTTTTCAGGTACCATTCTTTTATGAATTAACTGAAAAAAACATGTAAGGTTTTCATCCTTTTTTCTAAAGTGTTAGCATCCAAGGAAAATAAAATTTCACAAGGTTAGTTTTTTATGTATATACAGAACATGTAAGTGGATGTATCAACCAAAAAACAATCATGTCTACCCCTTTAAGTTTACAATATTATTCAATGCAACCTTTAAAGATGTACTGTCGGTGCTCTTCAAATAAATTAAAATTGTCATAACAAATTTTCACATGGAATGTGTTGTTTTCAAAAAAGTGTTTCTTTTTCGATATTAGATGTCAACAACTTAAAAAAACATTTTAATGTTGGTTGCATTTGCGCCATGGCTCTAACGCACAAATTATTGGCGTTCGCAAATAACACTATTTCATAGATGAATTATTTGAAGTTGGTAACTTTTGTACTGCTAGAAAAATAGCAAATGGAAACAAAAATGTTTTTCACGGTGAAACTCGAAGAGCACGGACAGTACATCTTTAAATAAAACTGAACCAACGAGTGTCCATGCATTTCATTTCAAAAAAAAAAAATGTTCCTTCTGTTCAATGAAGGAACTGATATTAAAAAATAAATGAAAATAATGCATTTTAGTTTTATGGCCAGTGGGAATGACTAATAACATATAGAATTACAATAAATATCAAATATGATGCATACCATTTCAATGTATTTCTGCCATCTTTTAAAGCCCCTATACAACATTGGTAATTACTCGATTACAAAATGTATTAATTACAATGTGAAATCTTACTCAGTGTGAAGTTTATAATGGTATCAATTAACCTTCGTTGAAGTTTCCGTGTTGGAGATGCTCACGTTGTAGTGAAAATGCCCAAAAAATAAATCACTTTAAACAAGAAATTTGCACATAATAACTTCTCAGGTAACATTCTGTTATGATTTAACTGAAAAAACATGTAAGGTTTTCATCCTTTTTTCTAAAGTGTGAGCACCTACGGATAAGAAAATTTCACAAGGTTAGTTTTTTATGTATATACAGAACATTAAGTGGATGTATCAACCAAAAACAATCATGTATACCCCTTTAAGTTTACAATATTATTCAATGCAACCTTTAAAGATGTACTGTCGGTGCTCTTCAAATAAAATAAAAATGTCATAACAAATTTTCACATGGAATGTGTTGTTTGAACAAAAGTGTTTCTTTGTTCGATATTAGATGTCTACAACTTTAACAAACAATTTAATGTTCGTTGCATTTGCGCCGCGGCTCTAACGCGCACGAATTATTGGCGTTCGCAAATAAATCTATTTCATAGATGATTTTTTTGAAGTGGGTAACTTTTGTACTGCTAGAAAAATAGCAAATGGAAACAAATATGTTTGTCACGGTGAAACTCGAAGAGCATGGACAGTACATCTTTAAATAAAACTGAACCAACGAGTGTCCATGCATTTCATTTCTTACAATAAAATGAAATGTTCCTTTTTGTTCAATGAAGGAACTGACATTAAAAATCATTGAAAATAATGCAATGTGGTTTTCTGGCCAGTGGGAGTGACTAATAAAATATAGAATTACAAAAATATCAAAATGATGCATACCATTTCAAGGTACATTTGTATTTCTGCAATCTTTTTAAAGACCGTATACAACATTGGTAAATACTCCAGTACAACATTTTTCATTACAATGTGAAATCTTACTCAGTGTGAAGTTTATAATGGTATCAATTAACCTTCGTTGAAGTTTCCGTGTTGGAGATGCTCACGTTGTAGTGAAAATGCTGCCCAAAATAAATCACTTTAAACAAGAAATTTGCACATAATAACTTCTCAGGTAACATTCTGTTATGATTTAACTGAAAAAACATGTAAGGTTTCATCCTTTTTTCTAAAGTGTGAACATGCAAGGAAAGAAAATTTCCCAAAGGTTAGTTTTTATGTATATACAGAACATTTAAGTGGATGTATCAACCAAAAAAACAATCATGTCTACCCTTTAAGTTTACAATATTATTCAATGCAACCGTTAAAGATGTACTGTCGGTGCTCTTCAAATAAATTAAATTGTCATAACAAATTTTCTAATGGAATGTGTTGTTTTAGCAAAAGTGTTTGTTTTTCGATTTTATACGTCTACTACTTGCAAAACCTAATTAATGTTGGTTGCATTAGCGCCGCGCCTCTAACGCGCACGAATTGTTGGCGTTCGCAAATAAATCTATACATAGATGAATTATTTGAAGTGGGTAACTTTTGTACTGCTAGAAAAATAGCAAATGGAAACAAAAATGTTTTTCACGGTCAAACTCTAAAGAGCACGGACAGTACATCTTTAAATGAAACTGAACCAGTAATGCTGGATGGGCTACCTTCATTAAAGATGGTTTTCGATAAATCAATTTAAAAATTCTTTAAATGACTGCCAAAACAGTAGTCATAAACCAGAAACACCGGGTTATAATCCCTACTCTTAAAACGATAAGTGTCAATGGTGGTCTTTTACGTGCAATACAAAGTGTAGTACACGGGACTGGGCTTAATGTCCCATCCGAAGGACAACGCAATCAGGGTAAAGTGCCTTGCTTAGGACACAAGTGCTGCAACTGGGGAAAATGACGTCCACAATCACAACCACCCCTCCTCTAATTAACCACCCTCCTATAATTACCCTCCCCTACATGTATACTGCTTTAACAAAATACTATTCGTAAAAATACATACGGTATGTATTTTTACAAAATATAAGTTGCTTTTGGAGTAGTGTATATGTGACCCACTTGTAGTAACAAGTTACATAAGTCGCTCAGAGCATAAAAGTTATTTGGCCATTCACAATTGACAAAATGTATTAATTACAAGGTGAAATCTTACTCAGTGTGAAGTTTATAATGGTATCAATTAACCTTCGTTGAAGTTTCCGTGTTGGAGATGCTCACGTTGTAGTGAAAATGCCCAAAAAATAAATCACTTTAAACAAGAAATTTGCACATAATAACTTCTCAGGTAACATTCTGTTATGATTTAACTGAAAAAACATGTAAGGTTTTCATCCTTTTTTCTAAAGTGTGAACATGCAAGGAAAAGAAAATTTCCCAAGGTTAGTTTTTTATGTATATACAGAACATTTAAGTGGATGTATCAACCAAAAAACAATCATGTCTACCCCTTTAAGTTTACAATATTATTCAATGCAACCGTTAAAGATGTACTGTCAGTTGCTCTTCAAATAAATTGAAATTGTCATAACAAATTTTCTAATGGAATGTGTTGTTTTAGCAAAAGTGTTTGTTTTTCGATTTTATACGTCTACTACTTGCAAAACCCTAATTAATGTTGGTTGCATTAGCGCCGCGCCTCTAACGCGCACGAATTATTGGCGTTCGCAAATAAATCTATACATAGATGAATTATTTGAAGTGGGTAACTTTTGTACTGCTAGAAAAATAGCAAATGGAAACAAAAAATGTTTTTCACGGTCAAACTCTAAAAGAGCCCGGACAGTACATCTTTAAATGAAACTGAACCAGTAATGCTGGATGGGCTACCTTCATTAAAGATGGTTTTCGATAAATCAATTTAAAAAAATTCTTTAAATGACTGCCAAAACAGTAGTCATAAACCAGAAACACCGGGTTATAATCCCTACTCTTAAAACGATAAGTGTCAATGGTGGTCTTTTACGTGCAATACAAAGTGTAGTACACGGGACCACAGGCTTAATGTCCCATCCGAAGGACAACGCAATCAGGGTAAAGTGCCTTGCTTGGGACACAAGTGCTGCAACTGGGGAAAATGACGTCCACAATCACAACCACCCTCCTCTAATTAACCACCCCTCCTATAATTACCCTCCCTACATGTATACTGCTTTAACAAAATACTATTCGTAAAAAATACATACGGTATGTATTTTTACAAAATATCAAGTTGCTTTTGGAGTAGTGTATATGTGACCCACTTTAGTAACAAGTTACATAAGTCGCTCAGAGCATAAAAAGTTATTTGGCCATTCACAATTGACAAAATGTATTAATTACAATGTGAAATCTTACTCAGTGTGAAGTTTATAATGGTATCAATTAACCTTCGTTGAAGTTTCCGTGTTGGAGATGCTCACGTTGTAGTGAAAATGCCCAAAAATAAATCACTTTAAACAAGAAATTTGCACATAATAACTTCTCAGGTAACATTCTGTTATGATTTAACTGAAAAAACATATAAGGTTTTCATCCTTTTTTTTCTAAAAGTGTGAGCACCTACGGATAAGAAAAATTTCACAAGGTTAGTTTTTATATATACAGAACATTAAGTGGATGTATCAACCAAAAACAATCATGTATACCCTTTAAGTTTACAATATTATTCAATGCAACCTTTAAAGATGTACTGTCGGTTGCTCTTCAAATAAAATAAAAAATGTCATAACAAATTTTCACATGGAATGTGTTGTTTTAACAAAAGTGTTTCTTTTTCGATATTAGATGTCTACAACTTTAACAAACAATTTAATGTTCGTTGCATTTGCGCGGCTCTAACGCGCACGAATTATTGGCGTTCGCAAATAAATCTATTTCATAGATGATTTTTTTGAAGTGGGTAACTTTTGTACTGCTAGAAAAATAGCAAATGGAAACAAATATGTTTGTCACGGTGAAACTCGAAGAGCACGGACAGTACATCTTTAAATAAAACTGAACCAGTAATGCTGGATGGGCTACCTTCATTAAAGATGGTTTTCTATAAATCAATTTAAAAAAATTCTTTAAATGACTGCCAAAACAGTAGTCATAAACCAGAAACACCGGGTTATAATCCCTACTCTTAAAACGATAAGTGTCAATGGTGGTCTTTTACGTGCAATACAAAGTGTAGTACACGGGACCACAGGCTTAATGTCCCATCCGAAGGACAACGCAATCAGGGTAAAGTGCCTTGCTTAGGGACACAAGTGCTGCAACTGGGGAAAATGACGTCCACAATCACAACCACCCCCCTCCTCTAATTAACCACCCCTCCTATAATTACCCTCCCCTACATGTATACTGCTTTAACAAAAATACTATTCGTAAAAAATACATACGGTATGTATTTTTTACAAAATATAAGAAGTTGCTTTTGGAGTAGTGTATATGTGACCCACTTTGGTAACAAGTTACATAAGTCGCTCAGAGCATAAAAAGTTATTTGGCCATTCACAATTGACAATTGAAATTTTTGATGTTTGTGACATATCACCTATTCTCAGAGCGGGTCACATAATTAAAAAAAGTTTATGTAAATCTACACTACTCAAAACAACTCCTTACTGGTCTCGCTATGGGCAGGGTCGACCAAATCCTGTGAGCAAAGCAACATTTACTCTGCTACCCAGGATGTTTTAAAGACCTATTACAGATTTATTGGGTTTACATTGTCTAGCACAAAGATGAGAAAAACAATAGCCACATGACGCTACATTTTACTTGTTGACACGCTGGTATTTGGTATGAAAATGAAAACATTTCCAACGAACACTCATCATTTCCGTTTCGCGTTCATCTACACTCCCACCGCTAATGTACACTAAAGGTTGCTTGCCTGTAGAAAATATGGGTGTGCTTTTCTCAAAGATGATGTCACATGCGTGAGTGGGACTTAGGTGCAGGTAAATGTACTGTTTGGCCTTCAAGTAACAATAAGAGGTCATGCCAAGGGGCAGTTTGGGATTCCAACGGAAATCATTCAAAAGATAACTTCAGCTAACTCAGCTCCTACCCATGCAAAAGTACCTGTTGCAGGATTAGTAAATGTCTCATATATTTCACGCAGGATTGAACATGAATGTCTTGCCACAATTGGCAGGGCCTGTAATCATCAAGTTTCGATATTTTCCCCTTCCATGTAACAATAACACATAGATACTTTCGGCAAAAGCATTTATGTGTAGACCATTCTTGACAAGAATTTCACTAGCACACTGAAAGCCACTTGCCTTCACATACACAACCGTCTTTGCCAGCTTCACGTAGCATGTCTAGTCTGCTCAGGTTAGATCTCCTCACCATTTCTTCACACTCTGCTATTTCCCAGCCAACCTACAAAAGGATGTAATTAGAGAACTTCATTAAGCGAGTAAATGTAACACAATCTCAGAGATGAGGATTTACAACTGTGGGGGTGAAATTAACCGTCAATAAACGGAGCAAGCGATGGGGTCAAATGGGAAATGGTTAAAAGTTGCTGAATGTAAACTATATTGAATGGTTTAGTAATTAGACCAGCTTTATTAACTACAATTTGTTCAAAATGTAATATCAGTCATGACATGGGGGGGGGGGGGGTGATGGGAAATGGGGAAATGGGGTTGTTAAAGTTGCTGATAGTAAACTATATTGAATGGTTCAGTACTAATATGATCACCTTTATCGCCTCTTCGACGGCTCGCTTGCCCCGGTTGACAATAAAGCGGAGAAGATCACTCTTCCCTTCTCGTCTCTGCTGCTCTGCATACACC
Source organism: Zoroaster sp. YZ-2022 (assembly GCA_029582265.1). Lineage (NCBI taxonomy): Eukaryota > Metazoa > Echinodermata > Asteroidea > Forcipulatida > Zoroasteridae > Zoroaster > Zoroaster sp. YZ-2022. The sequence goes on along the minus strand of JAQQFT010000093.1, from coordinate 26,151 downwards.
AGCAATTGCAGGCGAGTGTGAAAGCCCTTTTTTCTAAGACCATTTGTGATACATCATATGCAGTAAGTCTGGGTGCTCGCTTCCGTCCTCGAGCTGTGTTCTCCGATGGCTCGCCTTCATTAACAGCCCCTGAATTTACCCATGTGTGAGTGGCCTGGACAACAGCCTTAGATGCATCATTAGTGAGGGTGCCAACGAAGTGGTTAAATCTGGATGGACCTGGGACTGTATGTACGCTTGATCAGTTTTAGTGACATATTTCCATGCACTGTAATAGTTGTGGTGAATTGATGAAAAATTTACGCAGCCAGACCGTCGTGCTGAGCTAAATGATTACGAACTTTTAACCACCGCTGGGTTCTGTCAAGTTTCAACGACATGTGATAATGCAGCCCGCCATCGGCGTGAAATTCTTGAGAACACGCCCATTGAAGTACCCGTGCGGTGCCGCATGTTTCAAATGCAGTCACAACTTTATCTGCCAAACCTTGACGAGAAACGTCGGTAGAAGCACGGCTGTACGTGATCAGGTACACTTGACGAACTTGACGTGCATTTAAATCGTATGACATTTCATTTCATTTCATTTATTATTTCACAGGGTACAAAAAAGACATTAAAAAAACAAATATGATCAAATGATACAATGATTACACAAGACAAAATAATACAAATTAAAACCAGTTGACAGTAGGGCCTACACCCTGTAGGATTACCAAATGCGAACTGAATCACAATCAAGTGGATCTCCTTAAAGTACTGCTGTAGCAGAACCAAATTAAACATTGAAGATGACATGATGTTACTACGAGTTACGACCAGCCTTGTGTTGTGGGAATGGCAGCGTATAAGGACACACCAGTAATGACACCTACAGTGACCTAGTTATATAGGCAGCGGTTACGTCATGCAAAATCCCGGAAAATTTGAACCATGATTTATAGGCTGGTCCCGGTAAAGTGCGCATAGCTTTACCATATACTTTACACCAATCCCTCCCCTTGGCCATTATAACATAACGCACGCTTGACCATTTTGTAAATCGTAGGGTAGTAAAGATTGAATGTCTTCTCTCTCTTTACTTTAACTTCCAATGGTCAACCGATGACCTTTACCGTCTGTTTTCGCGTAACCCTGGGTTACATCAATCGCCTTCAGAGGAATCATATCACCAGATGCTGAATGTTTAGAAGCCCACATAACCCTTTCAATCCCATTGTGCCCAAATTGGCTCAAAGTTACATTCCAGTTGGATACCATGGAGTATTTTGGCACACAAAAGTGCAGGTCCCTTGGTCCCCGCAGTGCCAAATGGCACTATGGCCATCTTGGTGGTAATCACTATGTCAACAGCGCCCTCTTTTGGCAGTGCGGTTACAAAAGGCACGCGCGCGTGGGTTTAAATAGTTACCACAACGCGTCCCTTCACGATCAGACATGGACGACGATGAGAGAAACATATTTTGGAAGAAATCTTTTGCTGATAGCGGGTCTGACATGTCCTCAGACGAATCTTCCCCACCTACGTCCGGAAGACAGTGATGAGGAGCATATCCCAACCTCATCATCTTCATCGGAAAAAGCAGAATTTCCGGTCTGGATGGCGTGCAGCAAGTGCCCCGGACTATAAGCGTAAGCGACCGCCCGTGCAATTTACAGAACACACCGGTTGTACTCAAGATTACAGTAAGTTCTCACCCTCCAAATCTTGCAACTGTACATTTGTCAAGCAGTATGGGAATTGATGGTGAAGAGACCAATCGTTATGCAGCCCAAACTTTGTCTGCAGACACAGCCAATCCGCCTAGTAGCTTGGACTCTGACAAATGTTCCCGAAATGATGGCTTTCGTCGCATTACTTCTATCCATGGGCATCAACAAAGACCCCGATACAGCATGCATTGGTCCACGTCCGAAGTCCTGCGAAGTCCCTGTATTCGTCGACCATGGCTCGTAATAGATTCACGGCAATCCTTCGATTTTGCACCTCGCCAACAACCAAGCTGAAGACAAATCCCCCTGACAAACTTTTCAAAGTTCGCCCTCTACTGGACATTGTACTGCCATCCTTCTCTTCGGATCTATAAGCCTGAAGAAACCTCTCACCGGACGAGACTATGGTAAAAATTCAATGGACGAATCGGCTTCAAACAGTACATGCCACGAAAGGCTGCCAAATGGGGATTGAAATACTTTTCTTTGAACGAGTCAGAAACCGGGTACACTTGTGCATGGAGCTTGTTCACGGGGTCTCAACATGTCGCCACCAAGTAAAACCACCATTGCTTATGCTGCAACGCACCATCCACCCAATCTTCCGCACAAGGCAAAATAGTCTTGAATCTACTGAAAGGACTAGAACATAAGGGACATTGCATCTATATGGATAATTGGTTCAATAGTCCGGCTCTGGTATCAAGATTGTCACAGCTAGGATTTGGAGCTTGTGGAACTGTGCGATACACCACGAGGCATTCCAGATTTTGCAAACCCCAAAACACCACATGACAAGAGATGCTGATCCCCAGTTTTATCAAAAAGCAGGCCAACTATGCGTCGTATGGCAGGATACGAAGCGTGTCACTCTCCTGACAAACTATGGTGATTGCAGTGTCACCACAAAACAGATTCGCAGCAGGAAGAGTTCGACTGGATATCGTGAGCAAAAAAAAACCATCCATAGTCAATGATTATAATAAATACATGGGAGGGTGTGATCTAGCAGGCCAATTATGCAAATATTATACGCACAATCACCGAACACTAAAATGGTGGAAAAGATTATTCGTCACCATGCTAGAACATTTGTTTATTGAATACTACTATCGTCTACAATAGCATCCCTACAAACAGTCGCTTGTCAGGTTTGGAATTCCGGGTGAAGGTGATAGAGGGTCTCCTTTCCACCTGGAAGTATAACCCAGCACAAGCATGCAAATCAACTCGCGAGTTCCAGGCCTTCAAGTCAACATCCACACTTTCCTGGACGCAGTCGCAAGAAACGGAACTGTGTTGTATGCAGTACAAAGTTTAAGAAGACAAACTCGTATGATATGTAAACATTGTCATAAGCCAATGTGTGTAGTGCCATGCTTCGGAGAAATTTCACAGCCAATGATTCAAGTTCATTCCCCTTGCAATCTCTGCCCTCCTCTCCACCCCCTCCCCCTCTTCAATGTTGGACGCACTCGTATGATATGTAAACACTGCAAACCCAACTCGCCCTCCATTAACAGCCCCAGAATTTACCCATGTGTGAGTGGCCTGGACAACAGCCTTAGATGCAACATTAGTGAGGTGCAAACGATCAGTGGTTAAATCTGGATGGCCCTGGGACTGTATGTACGCTTGATCAGTTTTAGTGACATATTTCCATGCACTGTAATAGTTGTGGTGAGCTAAATAATTATGAACCTTTAACCACCGCTGAGTTCTGTCAAGTTTCAACGACATGTGATGATTCAGCCCTCAATCGGTGTGAAATTCTTGAGAACACGCCCATTGAAGTACATGTACCCGTGCGATGCCACATGTTTCAAACGCAGTAACAACTTTATCGCCAGACCTTTACGAGAAACGTCGGAGAAGCTTACAGCTGTACAAAGTTTAAGAGAAGACAAACTCGTATGATATGTAAACATTGTAATAAGCCAATGTGTGTAGTGCCATATGCTTCGAGAAATTTCACAGCCAATGATTCAAGTTCATTCCTTGCAATCTCTGCCCTCCTCTCCCCCCCTCTTCAATGTTGGACGCACTCGTATGATATGTAAACACTGCAAACCCAACTCGCCCTCCATTAACAGCCCCTGAATTTACCCATGTGTGAGTGGCCTGGACAACAGCCTTAGATGCAACATTAGTGAGGGGTGCAAACGATCAGTGGTTAAATCTGGATGGCCCTGGGACTGTATGTACGCTTGATCAGTTTTAGTGACATATTTCCATGCACTGTAATAGTTGTGGTGAGCTAAATAATTATGAACCTTTAACCACCGCTGAGTTCTGTCAAGTTTCAACGACATGTGATGATGCAGCCCGCAATCGGTGTGAAATTCTTGAGAACACGCCCATTGAAGTACATGTACCCGTGCGATGCCACATGTTTCAAACGCAGTAACAACTTTATCGGCCAGACCTTTACGAGAAACGTCGGGAGAAGCACAGCTGTACAAAGTTTAAGAGAACAAACTCGTATGATATGTAAACATTGTAATAAGCCAATGTGTGTAGTGCCATATGCTTCGAGAAATTTCACAGCCAATGATTCAAGTTCATTCCCCTTGCAATCTCTGCCCTCCCTCTCCACCCCCCCCCCCCCCTCTTCAATGTTGGACGCACTCGTATGATATGTAAACACTGCAAACCCAACTGCGCCCTCCATTAAGCAGCCCTGAATTTACCCATGTGAGTGGCCTGGACAACAGCCTTAGATGCAACATTAGTGAGGGTGCAAACGATCAGTGGTTAAATCTGGATGGCCCTGGGACTGTATGTACGCTTGATCAGTTTTAGTGACATATTTCCATGCACTGTAATAGTTGTGGTGAGCTAAATAATTATGAACCTTTAACCACCGCTGAGTTCTGTCAAGTTTCAACGACATGTGATGATGCAGCCCGCAATCGGTGTGAAATTCTTGAGAACACGCCCATTGAAGTACATGTACCCGTGCGATGCCACATGTTTCAAACGCAGTAACAACTTTATCGGCCAGACCTTTACGAGAAACGTCGGGAGAAGCACAGCTGTACAAAGTTTAAGAGAAGACAAACTCGTATGATATGTAAACATTGTAATAAGCCAATGTGTGTAGTGCCATATGCTGAGAAATTTCACAGCCAATGATTCAAGTTCATTCCCCTTGCAATCTCTGCCCCCCCACACCCCCCCTCTTCAATGTTGGACGCACTCGTATGATATGTAAACACTGCAAACCCAACTCGCCCTCCATTAACAGCCCCTGAATTTACCCGTGCGATGCCACATGTTTCAAACGCAGTAACAACTTTATCGGCCAGACCTTTACGAGAAACGTCGGGAGAAGCACAGCTGTACAAAGTTTAAGAGAAGACAAACTCGTATGATATGTAAACATTGTAATAAGCCAATGTGTGTAGTGCCATATGCTTCGAGAAATTTCACAGCCAATGATTCAAGTTCATTCCCTTGCAATCTCTGCTCCCCCCTCTTCAATGTTGGACGCACCGCCAACCCAACTCAACATTGAAGAGGGGGGAGGGGGGAGGGGGAGTTGCATTGCACTTGTAACTCCATCCAACTTGAAGTGATTTGACAGCTCTTATATGTGCACATATTAATTACTGATTTCATATATTGGCCATGATAATTGTACTATTTATCTGTTATTGTACACTTCTTTTAATGGACATTGAAAGAGGCAGTGTCACATGAGTCAATGCACAGGCAATCAGTTCCAGGCAATCTGCAAGACAATAAAATACTAACATTTATATATTCGCTTCTTTTTTCATTGTAATGTTTTACACTGTCAGAAAAATGTGCATCCCGAGCATTTTGTTAGCCTGCAGTACCATTAGTTGCCTCTAAGTTGCTTGTAAAGTACTCTTCTGTGACCCTGCCCATACAGTATTTCATATCACCTGAAAGACTAATAACTGCCTTTCAATCATTGTCATGCGAGGGCGATAAACAAACAAACTAATTAAAAATACCAATGGTAAACAAGATCGACATATCACTGAACACAGTGGGGTAACCAATGCATTAGTGACAAATATCTGTTGGTATTGAAAGGTTATATGAGCCCTCAAATTTGTGTAAAAGCTGTTCCATCTCAACCTACTCTCATAAATCGGGGTCTATTGTTAGGGCAATGGGCCTATTTCAAGCTAAATTTCATGCAATATAAGCAAGTAAATGTGTATTTCTCCTTTTTGAGGGGGGGGGTGCTTTAACTGAATACTGCATTGTGGTTTTCTGGACACTGGGAGTGACTAATAAATTACAGATTTACAATAAATATCAATTTCGATGCATACCATTGCAATTTATTAATTACAAATTGAAATCTTACTCAGTGTGAATTGTTTATATGCCTAATGGTGTGAAACCTTTGAAGTTTCCGTGCTGGAGATGCTCACGTAGGTAAAATGACAAAAGAAATCACTTTAAACCGGAAATGTTCCAAAACAAATTTTTTAGTTCCATTCTTTTATGATTCACTTGACAAAACATTTAAGGTTTACAATGTTTTTTCTAAAGCGTGAGCACCTACGGATATGAAACTTTCACAAGGTTAGTTTTTATGTATATACAGAACATTAAGTAGATGGTATCAACCAAAAACAAACATATATACCCCTTTAAGTATACAATATTAAGCAATGCAACCATTACAAGATGTACTGTCCGTGCTCTTCAACAAATTATTGTGTTTGCTCACATTTTCAAATGGAATGTGTGTTAACAAAAGGTTTTGGTCTATTTTAGATGTCTACAACTTGCAAAACCAAATTAATGTTGGTTGCGTTCGCAAATAAATTTTGTACTGCTAGAAAAATAGCTAATGGAAACAAAAAGGTTTTTCACGGTGAAACTCGAAAAGAGCTCAGACAGTACTGTACATCTTTAAATGAAACTGAACCAACGAGTGTCCATGCAGTGCATTTCTTTAAAAACAATTAAAAACTGTTACTTTTGTTCAATGAAGGAACTGACATTAACAAATAAATGAAAATAATGCAATGTGGTTTTCTGGCCAGTGGGAGTGACTGTAATAAAACATAGAATTACAATAAATATCAAATATGATGCATACCATTTCAATGTATTTCTGCCATCTTTTTAAAGACCGTATACAACATTGGTAAATACTCGAGTACAACATTTTTAAATTACAATGTGAAATCTTACTCAGTGTGAAGTTTATAAATGGTATCAATTAACCTTCGTTGAAGTTTCCGTGTTGGAGATGCTCACGTTGTAGTGAAAATGCCAAAAAAAGAAATCACTTTAAACCAGAAATTTGCACCTAAAAACTTTTCATGTACCATTCTTTTATGATTTAACTGAAAAAACATGTAAGGTTTTCATCCTTTTTTCTAAAGTGTGAGCTTTTGTTCAATAAAAACTTTTCAGGTACCATTCTTTTATGAATTAACTGAAAAAACATGTAAGGTTTTCATCCTTTTTTCTAAAGTGTTAGCATCCAAGGAAAATAAAATTTCACAAGGTTAGTTTTTTATGTATATACAGAACATGTAAGTGGATGTATCAACAAAAAACAATCATGTCTACCCCTTTAAGTTTACAATATTATTCAATGCAACCTTTAAAGATGTACTGTCGGTGCTCTTCAAATAAATTAAAATTGTCATAACAAATTTTCACATGGAATGTGTTGTTTTCAAAAAGTGTTTCTTTTTCGATATTAGATGTCAACAACTTAAAAACATTTTAATGTTGGTTGCATTTGCGCCGCGGCTCTAACGCGCACAAATTATTGGCGTTCGCAAATAACACTATTTCATAGATGAATTATTTGAAGTTGGTAACTTTTGTACTGCTAGAAAAATAGCAAATGGAAACAAAAATGTTTTTCACGGTGAAACTCGAAGAGCACGGACAGTACATCTTTAAATAAAACTGAACCAACGAGTGTCCATGCATTTCATTTCAAAAAAAAAAAAATGTTCCTTCTGTTCAATGAAGGAACTGATATTAAAAAAAAAATTAAAAAAATGCTTTTAATTTTTATGGCCAGTGGGAATGACTAATAACATATAGAATTACAATAAATATCAAATATGATGCATACCATTTCAATGTATTTCTGCCATCTTTTTAAAGCCCCTATACAACATTGGTAATTACTCGATTACAAAATGTATTAATTACAATGTGAAATCTTACTCAGTGTGAAGTTTATAATGGTATCAATTAACCTTCGTTGAAGTTTCCGTGTTGGAGATGCTCACGTTGTAGTGAAAATGCCCAAAAAAAAATCACTTTAAACCAGAAATTTGCACATAATAACTTCTCAGGTAACATTCTGTTATGATTTAACTGAAAAAAACATGTAAGGTTTTCATCCTTTTTTCTAAAGTGTGAGCACCTACGGATAAGAAAATTTCACAAGGTTAGTTTTTTATGTATATACAGAACATTAAGTGGATGTATCAACCAAAAACAATCATGTATACCCCTTTAAGTTTACAATATTATTCAATGCAACCTTTAAAGATGTACTGTCGGTGCTCTTCAAATAAAATAAAAATGTCATAACAAATTTTCAAATGGAATGTGTTGTTTTAACAAAAGTGTTTCTTTTTTCGATATTAGATGTCTACAACTTTAACAAACAATTTAATGTTCGTTGCATTTGCGCCGCGGCTCTAACGCGCACGAATTATTGGCGTTCGCAAATAAATCTATTTCATAGATGATTTTTTTGAAGTGGGTAACTTTTGTACTGCTAGAAAAATAGCAAATGGAAACAAATATGTTTGTCACGGTGAAACTCGAAGAGCATGGACAGTACATCTTTAAATAAAACTGAACCAACGAGTGTCCATGCATTTCATTTCTTACAATAAAAATGAAATGTTCCTTTTGTTCAATGAAGGAACTGACATTAAAAAATCATTGAAAATAATGCAATGTGGTTTTCTGGCCAGTGGGAGTGACTAATAAAATATAGAATTACAAAAAATATCAAAAATGATGCATACCATTTCAAGGTACATTTGTATTTCTGCAATCTTTTTAAAGACCGTATACAACATTGGTAAATACTCGAGTACAACATTTTTTCATTACAATGTGAAATCTTACTCAGTGTGAAGTTTATAATGGTATCAATTAACCTTCGTTGAAGTTTCCGTGTTGGAGATGCTCACGTTGTAGTGAAAATGCCCAAAAAATAAATCACTTTAAACAAGAAATTTGCACATAATAACTTCTCAGGTAACATTCTGTTATGATTTAACTGAAAAAACATGTAAGGTTTTCATCCTTTTTTCTAAAGTGTGAACATGCAAGGAAAAGAAAATTTCCCAAGGTTAGTTTTTTATGTATATACAGAACATTTAAGTGGATGTATCAACCAAAAAACAATCATGTCTACCCCTTTAAGTTTACAATATTATTCAATGCAACCGTTAAAGATGTACTGTCGGTGCTCTTCAAATAAATTGAAATTGTCATAACAAATTTTCTAATGGAATGTGTTGTTTTAGCAAAAGTGTTTGTTTTCGATTTTATACGTCTACTACTTGCAAAACCTAATTAATGTTGGTTGCATTAGCGCCGCGCCTCTAACGCGCACGAATTATTGGCGTTCGCAACAAATCTATACATAGATGAATTATTTGAAGTGGGTAACTTTTGTACTGCTAGAAAAATAGCAAATGGAAACAAAAATGTTTTTCACGGTCAAACTCTAAAGAGCACGGACAGTACATCTTTAAATGAAACTGAACCAGTAATGCTGGATGGGCTACCTTCATTAAAGATGGTTTTCGATAAATCAATTTAAAAAAATTCTTTAAATGACTGCCAAAACAGTAGTCATAAACCAGAAACACCGGGTTATAATCCCTACTCTTAAAACGATAAGTGTCAATGGTGGTCTTTTACGTGCAATACAAAGTGTAGTACACGGGACCACAGGCTTAATGTCCCATCCGAAGGACAACGCAATCAGGGTAAAGTGCCTTGCTTAGGGACACAAGTGCTGCAACTGGGGAAAATGACGTCCACAATCACAACCACCCCCCTCCTCTAATTAACCACCCCTCCTATAATTACCCTCCCCTACATGTATACTGCTTTAACAAAAATACTATTCGTAAAAAATACATACGGTATGTATTTTTTACAAAATATAAGAAGTTGCTTTTGGAGTAGTGTATATGTGACCCACTTTGGTAACAAGTTACATAAGTCGCTCAGAGCATAAAAAGTTATTTGGCCATTCACAATTGACAAAATGTATTAATTACAATGTGAAATCTTACTCAGTGTGAAGTTTATAATGGTATCAATTAACCTTCGTTGAAGTTTCCGTGTTGGAGATGCTCACGTTGTAGTGAAAATGCCCAAAAAATAAATCACTTTAAACAAGAAATTTGCACATAATAACTTCTCAGGTAACATTCTGTTATGATTTAACTGAAAAACATGTAAGGTTTTCATCCTTTTTTCTAAAGTGTGAACATGCAAGGAAAGAGAAAATTTCCCAAGGTTAGTTTTTATGTATATACAGAACATTTAAGTGGATGTATCAACCAAAAAACAATCATGTCTACCCCTTTAAGTTTACAATATTATTCAATGCAACCGTTAAAGATGTACTGTCGGTGCTCTTCAAATAAATTGAAATTGTCATAACAAATTTTCTAATGGAATGTGTTGTTTTAGCAAAAGTGTTTGTTTTTCGATTTTATACGTCTACTACTTGCAAAACCTAATTAATGTTGGTTGCATTAGCGCCGCGCCTCTAACGCGCACGAATTATTGGCGTTCGCAAATAAATCTATACATAGATGAATTATTTGAAGTGGGTAACTTTTGTACTGCTAGAAAAATAGCAAATGGAAACAAAAATGTTTTCACGGTCAAACTCTAAAAGAGCACGGACAGTACATCTTTAAATGAAACTGAACCAGTAATGCTGGATGGGCTACCTTCATTAAAGATGGTTTTCGATAAATCAATTTAAAAAATTCTTTAAAATGACTGCCAAAACAGTAGTCATAAACCAGAAACACCGGGTTATAATCCCTACTCTTAAAACGATAAGTGTCAATGGTGGTCTTTTACGTGCAATACAAAGTGTAGTACACGGGACCACAGGCTTAATGTCCCATCCGAAGGACAACGCAATCAGGGTAAAGTGCCTTGCTTAGGGACACAAGTGCTGCAACTGGGGAAAATGACGTCCACAATCACAACCACCCCTCCTCTAATTAACCACCCTCCTATAATTACCCTCCCTACATGTATACTGCTTTAACAAAATACTTATTCGTAAAAATACATACGGTATGTATTTTTTACAAAATATAAGAAGTTGCTTTTGGAGTAGTGTATATGTGACCCACTTTGGTAACAAGTTACATAAGTCGCTCAGAGCATAAAAAGTTATTTGGCCATTCACAATTGACAAAATGTATTAATTACAATGTGAAATCTTACTCAGTGTGAAGTTTATAATGGTATCAATTAACCTTCGTTGAAGTTTCCGTGTTGGAGATGCTCACGTTGTAGTGAAAATGCCCAAAAAATAAATCACTTTAAACAAGAAATTTGCACATAATAACTTCTCAGGTAACATTCTGTTATGATTTAACTGAAAAAACATGTAAGGTTTTCATCCTTTTTTCTAAAGTGTGAGCACCTACGGATAAGAAAATTTCACAAGGTTAGTTTTTTATGTATATACAGAACATTAAGTGGATGTATCAACCAAAAACAATCATGTATACCCCTTTAAGTTTACAATATTATTCAATGCAACCTTTAAAGATGTACTGTCGGTGCTCTTCAAATAAAATAAAAATGTCATAACAAATTTTCACATGGAATGTGTTGTTTTAACAAAAGTGTTTCTTTTTTCGATATTAGATGTCTACAACTTTAACAAACAATTTAATGTTCGTTGCATTTGCGCCGCGGCTCTAACGCGCACGAATTATTGGCGTTCGCAAATAAATCTATTTCATAGATGATTTTTTTGAAGTGGGTAACTTTTGTACTGCTAGAAAAATAGCAAATGGAAACAAATATGTTTGTCACGGTGAAACTCGAAGAGCACGGACAGTACATCTTTAAATAAAACTGAACCAGTAATGCTGGATGGGCTACCTTCATTAAAGATGGTTTTCGATAAATCAATTTAAAAAAATTCTTTAAATGACTGCCAAAACAGTAGTCATAAACCAGAAACACCGGGTTATAATCCCTACTCTTAAAACGATAAGTGTCAATGGTGGTCTTTTACGTGCAATACAAAGTGTAGTACACGGGACCACAGGCTTAATGTCCCATCCGAAGGACAACGCAATCAGGGTAAAGTGCCTTGCTTAGGGACACAAGTGCTGCAACTGGGGAAAATGACGTCCACAATCACAACCACCCCCCTCCTCTAATTAACCACCCCTCCTATAATTACCCTCCCCTACATGTATACTGCTTTAACAAAAATACTATTCGTAAAAATACATACGGTATGTATTTTTACAAAATATAAGAAGTTGCTTATGGAGTAGTGTATATGTGACCCACATTTGTAACAAGTTACATAAGTCGCTCAGAGCATAAAAAGTTATTTGGCCATTCACAATTGACAATTGAAATTTTTGATGTTTGTGACATATCACCTATTCTCAGAGCGGGTCACATAATTAAAAAAAGTTTATGTAAATCTACACTACTCAAAGAGCAACTCCTTACTGGTCTCGCTATGGGCAGGGTCGACCAAATCCTGTGAGCAAAGCAACATTTACTCTGCTACCCAGGATGTTTTAAAGACCTATTACAGATTTATTGGGTTTACATTGTCTAGCACAAGATGAGAAAAACAATAGCCACATGACGCTACATTTACTTGTTGACACGCTGGTATTTGGTATGAAAATGAAAAACATTTCCAACGAACACTCATCATTTCCGTTTCGCGTTCATCTACACTCCCACCGCTAATGTACACTAAAGGTTGCTTGCCTGTAGAAAATATGGGTGTGCTTTTCTCAAAGATGATGTCACATGCGTAGTGGGACTTAGGTGCAGGTAAATGTACTGTTTGGCCTTCAAGTAACAATAAGAGGTCATGCCAAGGGAGCAGTTTGGGATTCCAACGGAAATCATTCAAAAAGATAACTTCAGCTAACTCAGCTCCTACCCATGCAAAAGTACCTGTTGCAGGATTAGTAAATGTCTCATATATTTCACGCAGGGGATTGAACATGAATGTCTTGCCACAATTGGCAGGGCCTGTAATCATCAAGTTTCGATATTTTCCCCTTCCATGTAACAATAACACATAGATACTTTCGGCAAAAGCATTTATGTGTAGACCATTCTTGACAAGAATTTCACTAGCACACTGAAGCCACTTGCCTTCACATACACAACCGTCTTTGCCAGCTTCACGTAGCATGTCTAGTCTGCTCAGGTTAGATCTCCTCACCATTTCTTCACACTCTGCTATTTCCCAGCCAACCTACAAAAGGATGTAATTAGAGAACTTCATTAAGCGAGTAAATTAACACAATCTCAGAGATGAGGATTTACAACTGTGTGGGGTGAAATTAACCGTCAATAAACGGAGCAAGCGATGGGGTCAAATGGGAAATGGTTAAAAGTTGCTGAATGTAAACTATATTGAATGGTTTAGTAATTAGACCAGCTTTATTAACTACAATTTGTTCAAAATGTAATATCAGTCATGACATGGGGGGGGGGGTGATGGGAAATGGGAAATGGAAATGGGGATTGTTAAAAGTTGCTGATAGTAAACTATATTGAATGGTTCAGTACTAATATGATCACCTTTATCGCCTCTTCGACGGCTCGCTTGCCCCGGTTGACAATAAAGCGGAGAAGATCACTCTTCCCTTCTCGTCTCTGCTGCTCTGCATACACCAGCAATTGCAGGCGAGTGTGAAAGCCCTTTTCGACGACCATTTGTGATACATCATATGCAGTAAGTCTGGGTGCTCGCTTCCGTCCTCGAGCTGTGTTCTCCGATGGCTCGCCTTCATTAACAGCCCTGAATTTACCCATGTGTGAGTGGCCTGGACAACAGCCTTAGATGCATCATTAGTGAGGGGTGCCAACGAAGTGGTTAAATCTGGATGGACCTGGGACTGTATGTACGCTTGATCAGTTTTAGTGACATATTTCCATGCACTGTAATAGTTGTGGTGAATTGATGAAAATTTACGGCCAGACCGTCGTGCTGAGCTAAATGATTACGAACTTTTAACCACCGCTGGGTTCTGTCAAGTTTCAACGACATGTGATAATGCAGCCCGCCATCGGCGTGAAATTCTTGAGAACACGCCCATTGAAGTACCCGTGCGGTGCCGCATGTTTCAAATGCAGTCACAACTTTATCTGCCAAACCTTGACGAGAAACGTCGGTAGAAGCACGGCTGTACGTGATCAGGTACACTTGACGAACTTGACGTGCATTTAAATCGTATGACATTTCATTTCATTTCATTTATTATTTCACAGGGTACAAATTAGACATTAAATTAACAAATATGATCAAATGATACAATGATTACACAAGACAAAATAATACAAATTAAAACCAGTTGACAGTAGGGCCTACACCCTGTAGGATTACCAAATGCGAACTGAATCACAATCAAGTGGATCTCCTTAAAGTACTGCCAGCAGAACCAAATTAAACATTGAAGATGACATGATGTTACTACGAGTTACGACCAGCCTTGTGTTGTGGGAATGGCAGCGTATAAGGGACACACCCAGTAATGACACCTACAGTGACCTAGTTATATAGGCAGCGGTTACGTCATGCAAAAATCCCGGAAAATTTGAACCATGATTTATAGGCTGGTCCCGGTAAAGTGCGCATAGCTTTACCATATACTTTACACCCAATCCCCTCCCCTTGGCCATTATAACATAACGCACACGCTTGACCATTTTGTAAATCGTAGGGTAGTAAAGATTGAATGTCTTCTCTCTCTTTACTTTAACTTCCAATGGTCAACCGATGACCTTTACCGTCTGTTTTCGCGTAACCCTGGGTTACATCCAATCGCCTTCAGAGGAATCATATCACCAGATGCTGAATGTTTAGAAGCCCCACATAACCCTTTCAATCCCATTGTGCCAAATTGGCTCAAAGTTACATTCCAGTTGGATACCATGGAGTATTTTTGGCACACAAAAGTGCAGGTCCCTTGGTCCCCGCAGTGCCAAATGGCACTATGGCCATCTTGGTGGTAATCACTATGTCAACAGCGCCCTCTTTTGGCAGTGCGGTTACAAAAGGCACGCGCGCGTGGGTTTAAATAGTTACCACAACGCGTCCCTTCACGATCAGACATGGACGACGATGAGAGAGAACATATTTTGGAAGAAATCTTTGCTGATAGCGGGTCTGACATGTCCTCAGACGAATCTTCCCCACCTACGTCGGAAGACAGTGATGAGGAGCATATCCCAACCTCATCATCTTCATCGGAAAAGCAGAATTTCCGGTCTGGATGGCGTGCAGCAAGTGCCCCGGACTATAAGCGTAAGCGACCGCCCGTGCAATTTACAGAACACACCGGTTGTACTCAAGATTACAGTAAGTTCTCACCCCTCCAAATCTTGCAACTGTACATTTGTCAAGCAGTATGGGAATTGATGGTAGAAGAGACCAATCGTTATGCAGCCCAAACTTTGTCTGCAGACACAGCCAATCCGCCTAGTGCTTGGACTCTGACAAATGTTCCCGAAATGATGGCTTTCGTCGCATTACTTCTATCCATGGGCATCAACAAAAGACCCCGATACAGCATGCATTGGTCCACGTCCGAAGTCCTGCGAAGTCCCCTGTATTCGTCGACCATGGCTCGTAATAGATTCACGGCAATCCTTCGATTTTGCACCTCGCCAACAACCAAGCTGAAGACAAATCCCCCCCTGACAAACTTTTCAAAGTTCGCCCTCTACTGGACATTGTACTGCCATCCTTTCTTCGGATCTATAAGCCTGGAAGAAACCTCTCACCGGACGAGACTATGGTAAAATTCAATGGACGAATCGGCTTCAAACAGTACATGCCACGAAAGGCTGCCAAATGGGGATTGAAATACTTTTCTTTGAACGAGTCAGAAACCGGGTACACTTGTGCATGGAGCTTGTTCACGGGGTCTCAACCCATGTCGCCACCAAGTAAAACCACCATTGCTTATGCTGCAACGCACCATCCACCCAATCTTCCCGCACAAGGCAAAATAGTCTTGAATCTACTGAAAGGACTAGAACATAAGGGACATTGCATCTATATGGATAATTGGTTCAATAGTCCGGCTCTGGTATCCAAGTTGTCACAGCTAGGATTTGGAGCTTGTGGAACTGTGCGATACACCACACGAGGCATTCCAGATTTTGCAAACCCCAAAAAACACCACATGACAAGAGATGCTGATCCCCAGTTTTATCAAAAAGCAGGCCAACTATGCGTCGTATGGCAGGATACGAAGCGTGTCACTCTCCTGACAAACTATGGTGATTGCAGTGTCACCACAAAACAGATTCGCAGCAGGAAGAGTTCGACTGGATATCGTGAGCAAAAACCATCCATAGTCAATGATTATAATAAATACATGGGAGGGTGTGATCTAGCAGGCCAATTATGCAAATATTATACGCACAATCACCGAACACTAAAATGGTGGAAAAGATTATTCGTCACCATGCTAGACATTTGTTTATTGAATGCTACTATCGTCTACAATAGCATCCCTACAAACAGTCGCTTGTCAGGTTTGGAATTCCGGGTGAAGGTGATAGAGGGTCTCCTTTCCACCTGGAAGTATAACCCAGCACAGCATGCAAATCAACTCGCGAGTTCCAGGCCTTCAAGTCAACATCCACACTTTCCTGGACGCAGTCGCAAGAAACGGAACTGTGTTGTATGCAGTACAAAGTTTAAGAGAAGACAAACTCGTATGATATGTAAACATTGTCATAAGCCAATGTGTGTAGTGCCATGCTTCGAGAAATTTCACAGCCAATGATTCAAGTTCATTCCCCTTGCAATCTCTGCCCTCCCTCTCCCCCCCCCCCCCCTCTTCAATGTTGGACGCACTCGTATGATATGTAAACACTGCAAACCCAACTCGCCCTCCATTAACAGCCCCAGAATTTACCCATGTGTGAGTGGCCTGGACAACAGCCTTAGATGCAACATTAGTGAGGGGTGCAAACGATCAGTGGTTAAATCTGGATGGCCCTGGGACTGTATGTACGCTTGATCAGTTTTAGTGACATATTTCCATGCACTGTAATAGTTGTGGTGAGCTAAATAATTATGAACCTTTAACCACCGCTGAGTTCTGTCAAGTTTCAACGACATGTGATGATGCAGCCCGCAATCGGTGTGAAATTCTTGAGAACACGCCCATTGAAGTACATGTACCGTGCGATGCCACATGTTTCAAACGCAGTAACAACTTTATCGGCCAGACCTTTACGAGAAACGTCGGGAGAAGCACAGCTGTACAAAGTTTAAGAGAAGACAAACTCGTATGATATGTAAACATTGTAATAAGCCAATGTGTGTAGTGCCATATGCTTCGAGAAATTTCACAGCCAATGATTCAAGTTCATTCCCCTTGCAATCTCTGCCCTCCCTCTCCACCCCCCCCCCCCCTCTTCAATGTTGGACGCACTCGTATGATATGTAAACACTGCAAACCCAACTCGCCCTCCATTAACAGCCCCTGAATTTACCCATGTGTGAGTGGCCTGGACAACAGCCTTAGATGCAACATTAGTGAGGGGTGCAAACGATCAGTGGTTAAATCTGGATGGCCCTGGGACTGTATGTACGCTTGATCAGTTTTAGTGACATATTTCCATGCACTGTAATAGTTGTGGTGAGCTAAATAATTATGAACCTTTAACCACCGCTGAGTTCTGTCAAGTTTCAACGACATGTGATGATGCAGCCCGCAATCGGTGTGAAATTCTTGAGAACACGCCCATTGAAGTACATGTACCCGTGCGATGCCACATGTTTCAAACGCAGTAACAACTTTATCGGCCAGACCTTTACGAGAAACGTCGGAGAGAAGCACAGCTGTACAAAGTTTAAGAGAAGACAAACTCGTATGATATGTAAACATTGTAATAAGCCAATGTGTGTAGTGCCATATGCTTCGAGAAATTTCACAGCCAATTATTCAAGTTCATTCCCTTGCAATCTCTGCCCTCCTCTCCACCCCTCTTCACTGTTGGACGCACTCGTATGATATGTAAACACTGCAAACCCAACTCGCCCTCCATTAACAGCCCCTGAATTTACCCATGTGTGAGTGGCCTGGACAACTGGATTAGATGCAACATTAGTGAGGGTGCAAACGATCAGTGGTTAAATCTGGATGGCCCTGGGACTGTATGTACGCTTGATCAGTTTTAGTGACATATTTCCATGCACTGTAATAGTTGTGGTGAGCTAAATAATTATGAACCTTTAACCACCGCTGAGTTCTGTCAAGTTTCAACGACATGTGATGATGCAGCCCGCAATCGGTGTGAAATTCTTGAGAACACGCCCATTGAAGTACATGTACCCGTGCGATGCCACATGTTTCAAACGCAGTAACAACTTTATCGGCCAGACCTTTACGAGAAACGTCGGGAGAAGCACAGCTGTACAAAGTTTAAGAGAAGACAAACTCGTATGATATGTAAACATTGTAATAAGCCAATGTGTGTAGTGCCATATGCTTCGAGAAATTTCACAGCCAATGATTCAAGTTCATTCCCTTGCAATCTCTGCCTCCCTCTCCACCCCTCTTCAATGTTGGACGCACTCGTATGATATGTAAACACTGCAAACCCAACTCGCCCTCCATTAACAGCCCCTGAATTTACCCGTGCGATGCCACATGTTTCAAACGCAGTAACAACTTTATCGGCCAGACCTTTACGAGAAACGTCGGGAGAAGCACAGCTGTACAAAGTTTAAGAGAAGACAAACTCGTATGATATGTAAACATTGTAATAAGCCAATGTGTGTAGTGCCATATGCTTCGAGAAATTTCACAGCCAATGATTCAAGTTCATTCCCTTGCAATCTCTGCCCCCCCTCCCCTCTTCAATGTTGGACGCACCGCCAACCCAACTCAACATTGAAGAGGGGAGGGGAGGGGAGTTGCATTGCACTTGTAACTCCATCCAACTTGAAGTGATTTGACAGCTCTTATATGTGCACATATTAATTACTGATTTCATATATTGGCCATGATAATTGTACTATTTATCTGTTATTGTACACTTCTTTTAATGGACATTGAAAGAGGCAGTGTCACATGAGTCAATGCACAGGCAATCAGTTCCAGGCAATCTGCAAGACAATAAAATACTAACATTTATATATTCGCTTCTTTTTCATTGTAATGTTTTTACACTGTCAGAAAAATGTGCATCCGTGCATTTTGTTAGCCTGCAGTACCATTAGTTGCCTCTAAGTTGCTTGTAAAAGTACTCTTCTGTGACCCTGCCCATACAGTATTTCATATCACCTGAAAGACTAATAACTGCCTTTCAATCCATTGTCATGCGAGGGCGCTAAACACACAAACTTAGTAAAAATACCTCTGGTAAACAAGAGAGTCATTTCACTGACAACAGTGTGGTAACCAATGCATTAGTGACAAATATCTGTTGGTATTGAAAGGGTTATATGAGCCCTCAAATTTGTGTCAATGCTTTTCCATGTCAACCTACTGTCATAAATCGGGGGTCTATTGTTAGGCAATGGGCCTATTTCAAGCTAAATTTCATGCAATATAAGCAAGTAAATGTGTGTATTTCTCCTTTTTTGAGGGGAGGGGGGGGGTGCTTTAACTGAATACTGCATTGTGGTTTTCTGGACACTGGGAGTGACTAATAAATTACAGATTTACAATAAATATCAATTTCGATGCATACCATTGCAATTTATTAATTACAAATTGAAATCTTACTCAGTGTGAATTGTTTATATGCCTAATGGTGTGAAACCTTTGAAGTTTCCGTGCTGGAGATGCTCACGTAGGTAAAATGACAAAAGAAATCACTTTAAACCGGAAATGTTCCAAAACAAATTTTTAGGTTCCATTCTTTTATGATTCACTTGACAAAACATTTAAGGTTTTACAATGTTTTTTTCTAAAGCGTGAGCACCTACGGATATGAAACTTTCACAAGGTTAGTTTTTTTATGTATATACAGAACATTAAGTAGATGGTATCAACCAAAAAACAAACATATATACCCCTTTAAGTATACAATATTAAGCAATGCAACCATTACAAGATGTACTGTCCGTGCTCTTCAACAAATTATTGTGTTTGCTCACATTTTCAAATGGAATGTGTGTTAACAAAAGGTTTTGGTCTATTTTAGATGTCTACAACTTGCAAAACCAAATTAATGTTGGTTGCGTTCGCAAATAAATTTTGTACTGCTAGAAAAATAGCTAATGGAAACAAAAAGGTTTTTCACGGTGAAACTCGAAAAGAGCTCAGACAGTACTGTACATCTTTAAATGAAACTGAACCAACGAGTGTCCATGCAGTGCATTTCTTTAAAAACAATTAAAAACTGTTACTTTTGTTCAATGAAGGAACTGACATTAACAAATAAATGAAAATAATGCAATGTGGTTTTCTGGCCAGTGGGAGTGACTGTAATAAAACATAGAATTACAATAAATATCAAATATGATGCATACCATTTCAATGTATTTCTGCCATCTTTTTAAAGACCGTATACAACATTGGTAAATACTCGAGTACAACATTTTTAAATTACAATGTGAAATCTTACTCAGTGTGAAGTTTATAAATGGTATCAATTAACCTTCGTTGAAGTTTCCGTGTTGGAGATGCTCACGTTGTAGTGAAAATGCCAAAAAGAAATCACTTTAAACCAGAAATTTGCACCTAAAACTTTTCATGTACCATTCTTTTATGATTTAACTGAAAAAACATGTAAGGTTTTCATCCTTTTTCTAAAGTGTGAGCTTTTGTTCAATAAAAACTTTTCAGGTACCATTCTTTTATGAATTAACTGAAAAAACATGTAAGGTTTTCATCCTTTTTTCTAAAGTGTGAGCATCCAAGGAAAATAAAATTTCACAAGGTTAGTTTTTTTTATGTATATACAGAACATGTAAGTGGATGTATCAACCAAAAAACAATCATGTCTACCCCTTTAAGTTTACAATATTATTCAATGCAACCTTTAAAGATGTACTGTCGGTGCTCTTCAAATAAATTAAAATTGTCATAACAAATTTTCACATGGAATGTGTTGTTTTCAAAAAAGTGTTTCTTTTTTCGATATTAGATGTCAACAACTTAAAAAAACATTTTAATGTTGGTTGCATTTGCGCCGCGGCTCTAACGCGCACAAATTATTGGCGTTCGCAAATAACACTATTTCATAGATGAATTATTTGAAGTTGGTAACTTTTGTACTGCTAGAAAAATAGCAAATGGAAACAAAAATGTTTTTCACGGTGAAACTCGAAGAGCACGGACAGTACATCTTTAAATAAAACTGAACCAACGAGTGTCCATGCATTTCATTTCAAAAAAAAAAAAATGTTCCTTCTGTTCAATGAAGGAACTGATATTAAAAAATAAATGAAAATAATGCATTTTAGTTTTATGGCCAGTGGGAATGACTAATAACATATAGAATTACAATAAATATCAAATATGATGCATACCATTTCAATGTATTTCTGCCATCTTTTTAAAGCCCCTATACAACATTGGTAATTACTCGATTACAAAATGTATTAATTACAATGTGAAATCTTACTCAGTGTGAAGTTTATAATGGTATCAATTAACCTTCGTTGAAGTTTCCGTGTTGGAGATGCTCACGTTGTAGTGAAAATGCCCAAAAAATAAATCACTTTAAACAAGAAATTTGCACATAATAACTTCTCAGGTAACATTCTGTTATGATTTAACTGAAAAAACATGTAAGGTTTTCATCCTTTTTTCTAAAGTGTGAGCACCTACGGATAAGAAAATTTCACAAGGTTAGTTTTTTATGTATATACAGAACATTAAGTGGATGTATCAACCAAAAACAATCATGTATACCCCTTTAAGTTTACAATATTATTCAATGCAACCTTTAAAGATGTACTGTCGGTGCTCTTCAAATAAAATAAAAATGTCATAACAAATTTTCAAATGGAATGTGTTGTTTTAACAAAAGTGTTTCTTTTTTCGATATTAGATGTCTACAACTTTAACAAACAATTTAATGTTCGTTGCATTTGCGCCGCGGCTCTAACGCGCACGAATTATTGGCGTTCGCAAATAAATCTATTTCATAGATGATTTTTTTGAAGTGGGTAACTTTTGTACTGCTAGAAAAATAGCAAATGGAAACAAATATGTTTGTCACGGTGAAACTCGAAGAGCATGGACAGTACATCTTTAAATAAAACTGAACCAACGAGTGTCCATGCATTTCATTTCTTACAATAAAAATGAAATGTTCCTTTTGTTCAATGAAGGAACTGACATTAAAAAATCATTGAAAATAATGCAATGTGGTTTTCTGGCCAGTGGGAGTGACTAATAAAATATAGAATTACAAAAATATCAAAATGATGCATACCATTTCAAGGTACATTTGTATTTCTGCAATCTTTTTAAAGACCGTATACAACATTGGTAAATACTCGAGTACAACATTTTTCATTACAATGTGAAATCTTACTCAGTGTGAAGTTTATAATGGTATCAATTAACCTTCGTTGAAGTTTCCGTGTTGGAGATGCTCACGTTGTAGTGAAAATGCCCAAAAATAAATCACTTTAAACAAGAAATTTGCACATAATAACTTCTCAGGTAACATTCTGTTATGATTTAACTGAAAAACATGTAAGGTTTTCATCCTTTTTCTAAAGTGTGAACATGCAAGGAAAAGAAAATTTCCCAAGGTTAGTTTTTATGTATATACAGAACATTTAAGTGGATGTATCAACCAAAAACAATCATGTCTACCCTTTAAGTTTACAATATTATTCAATGCAACCGTTAAAGATGTACTGTCGGTGCTCTTCAAATAAATTGAAATTGTCATAACAAATTTTCTAATGGAATGTGTTGTTTTAGCAAAAGTGTTTGTTTTTTCGATTTTATACGTCTACTACTTGCAAAACCTAATTAATGTTGGTTGCATTAGCGCCGCGCCTCTAACGCGCACGAATTATTGGCGTTCGCAAATAAATCTATACATAGATGAATTATTTGAAGTGGGTAACTTTTGTACTGCTAGAAAAATAGCAAATGGAAACAAAAAATGTTTTTCACGGTCAAACTCTAAAAGAGCACGGACAGTACATCTTTAAATGAAACTGAACCAGTAATGCTGGATGGGCTACCTTCATTAAAGATGGTTTTCGATAAATCAATTTAAAAAAATTCTTTAAATGACTGCCAAAACAGTAGTCATAAACCAGAAACACCGGGTTATAATCCCTACTCTTAAAACGATAAGTGTCAATGGTGGTCTTTTACGTGCAATACAAAGTGTAGTACACGGGACCACAGGCTTAATGTCCCATCCGAAGGACAACGCAATCAGGGTAAAGTGCCTTGCTTAGGGACACAAGTGCTGCAACTGGGGAAAATGACGTCCACAATCACAACCACCCCCCTCCTCTAATTAACCACCCCTCCTATAATTACCCTCCCCTACATGTATACTGCTTTAACAAAAATACTATTCGTAAAAAATACATACGGTATGTATTTTTTACAAAATATAAGAAGTTGCTTTTGGAGTAGTGTATATGTGACCCACTTTGGTAACAAGTTACATAAGTCGCTCAGAGCATAAAAAGTTATTTGGCCATTCACAATTGACAAAATGTATTAATTACAAGGTGAAATCTTACTCAGTGTGAAGTTTATAATGGTATCAATTAACCTTCGTTGAAGTTTCCGTGTTGGAGATGCTCACGTTGTAGTGAAAATGCCCAAAAAATAAATCACTTTAAACAAGAAATTTGCACATAATAACTTCTCAGGTAACATTCTGTTATGATTTAACTGAAAAAACATGTAAGGTTTTCATCCTTTTTCTAAAGTGTGAACATGCAAGGAAAAGAAAATTTCCCAAGGTTAGTTTTTATGTATATACAGAACATTTAAGTGGATGTATCAACCAAAAAACAATCATGTCTACCCCTTTAAGTTTACAATATTATTCAATGCAACCGTTAAAGATGTACTGTCGGTGCTCTTCAAATAAATTGAAATTGTCATAACAAATTTTCTAATGGAATGTGTTGTTTTAGCAAAAGTGTTTGTTTTTCGATTTTATACGTCTACTACTTGCAAAACCTAATTAATGTTGGTTGCATTAGCGCCGCGCCTCTAACGCGCACGAATTATTGGCGTTCGCAAATAAATCTATACATAGATGAATTATTTGAAGTGGGTAACTTTTGTACTGCTAGAAAAATAGCAAATGGAAACAAAAAATGTTTTTCACGGTCAAACTCTAAAAGAGCACGGACAGTACATCTTTAAATGAAACTGAACCAGTAATGCTGGATGGGCTACCTTCATTAAAGATGGTTTTCGATAAATCAATTTAAAAAAATTCTTTAAATGACTGCCAAAACAGTAGTCATAAACCAGAAACACCGGGTTATAATCCCTACTCTTAAAACGATAAGTGTCAATGGTGGTCTTTTACGTGCAATACAAAGTGTAGTACACGGGACCACAGGCTTAATGTCCCATCCGAAGGACAACGCAATCAGGGTAAAGTGCCTTGCTTAGGGACACAAGTGCTGCAACTGGGGAAAATGACGTCCACAATCACAACCACCCCCCTCCTCTAATTAACCACCCTTCCTATAATTACCCTCCCTACATGTATACTGCTTTAACAAAATACTATTCGTAAAAATACATACGGTATGTATTTTTACAAAATATAAGTTGCTTTTGGAGTAGTGTATATGTGACCCACTTTGGTAACAAGTTACATAAGTCGCTCAGAGCATAAAAAGTTATTTGGCCATTCACAATTGACAAAATGTATTAATTACAATGTGAAATCTTACTCAGTGTGAAGTTTATAATGGTATCAATTAACCTTCGTTGAAGTTTCCGTGTTGGAGATGCTCACGTTGTAGTGAAAATGCCCAAAAAATAAATCACTTTAAACAAGAAATTTGCACATAATAACTTCTCAGGTAACATTCTGTTATGATTTAACTGAAAAAACATGTAAGGTTTTCATCCTTTTTTCTAAAGTGTGAGCACCTACGGATAAGAAAATTTCACAAGGTTAGTTTTTTATGTATATACAGAACATTAAGTGGATGTATCAACCAAAAACAATCATGTATACCCCTTTAAGTTTACAATATTATTCAATGCAACCTTTAAAGATGTACTGTCGGTGCTCTTCAAATAAAATAAAAATTGTCATAACAAATTTTCTACATGGAATGTGTTGTTTTAACAAAAGTGTTTCCTTTTTCGATATTAGATGTCTACAACTTTAACAAACAATTTAATGTTCGTTGCATTTGCGCCGCGGCTCTAACGCGCACGAATTATTGGCGTTCGCAAATAAATCTATTTCATAGATGATTTTTTTGAAGTGGGTAACTTTTGTACTGCTAGAAAAATAGCAAATGGAAACAAATATGTTTGTCACGGTGAAACTCGAAGAGCACGGACAGTACATCTTTAAATAAAACTGAACCAGTAATGCTGGATGGGCTACCTTCATTAAAGATGGTTTTCGATAAATCAATTTAAAAAAATTCTTTAAATGACTGCCAAAACAGTAGTCATAAACCAGAAACACCGGGTTATAATCCCTACTCTTAAAACGATAAGTGTCAATGGTGGTCTTTACGTGCAATACAAAGTGTAGTACACGGGACCACAGGCTTAATGTCCCATCCGAAGGACAACGCAATCAGGGTAAAGTGCCTTGCTTAGGGACACAAGTGCTGCAACTGGGGAAAATGACGTCCACAATCACAACCACCCCCCTCCTCTAATTAACCACCCCTCCTATAATTACCCTCCCTACATGTATACTGCTTTAACAAAATACTATTCGTAAAAAATACATACGGTATGTATTTTTTACAAAATATAGAAGTTGCTTTTGGAGTAGTGTATATGTGACCCACTTTGTAACAAGTTACATAAGTCGCTCAGAGCATAAAAGTTATTTGGCCATTCACAATTGACAATTGAAATTTTTGATGTTTGTGACATATCACCTATTCTCAGAGCGGGTCACATAATTAAAAAGTTTATGTAAATCTACACTACTCAAAGAGCAACTCCTTACTGGTCTCGCTATGGGCAGGGTCGACCAAATCCTGTGAGCAAAAGCAACATTTACTCTGCTACC
>JAQQFT010000092.1:0-48664 GCA_029582265.1 Zoroaster sp. YZ-2022 | reverse complement strand
AATTACGAAATGAAAATTGAAAGTCCAGGAAAGAAGAGGATAAAAAGCAAGCCGGGGTCTTGTGTTCAAACAGAACAAAATTTTGATTTCCATTAGAAGTCAATTTCCGTGAGCGAAAGTGACTGTTGAATGAAAATCTTGCAATGCAATTTCAACAGTCACTTTCAGCCACGAAATTGAAGCATTTTTCATTAAATGAGTGATTAGAATCAAAATGGTTTGTCTTCTGTTAACTGACAAGACCTGACTTGGCGCTTTTGCTGTCCTCGACTCTATGCTTCTTGCTGTTCAGTATACAACGTATTCGAAAGTTTTTTACCGTACGCTCCGCATGTATTGTAGGGTTATTTTTGAAACCGGATCTCGCCAAAATTTACATGTGTATATTCTTTCTATTCTCAGTAAGCATGTGGTTATTCCAGAATTCACTCTGCAAGCTAAAATATTGAAAATGGGCTGACTTACCTGGGTGTGTTCAACGATGGTGCGTGTGTGTAGTGATTGAATGCGCCTGTGGTTACCGTATACCGTAACTATGATTACTGTAGCCAGGCACCGCTTGGTAGTATCGTGTAGCTGTATGGCGCATGTTTGGTACCATGCACACCGTAACACATGTTACAGATTTTTTTGTGCAGGATAAGAAAGGCCGCACGGAATTTCACTTTGCAGGTGAAACCGCACACGCTGAGCACCTATCTTTTACGCAGGATAAGAAAGGTTGCACAGCTTGCAACTCTTCCATAACTGGGAAAACAACACACCGTGTGTGGCGTCTAGACAGACGGACAGAAACACCGTCCTCTTTTATAATATAGATTCACCAATAACGTCAAAGACTGCTGATAATGTTAATATCGTATTTGGTTGAAAAAACATCCTGATGTGCAGATGACGTGACGGTCCTGAACTCTGGATCACTGTAGAACTTTCAGATGTTGAGACTATTTTTTCAGGCGATAGTTGAGATAACTTTGCGACAGCTGGTGCATAGACTTTGTGTTTCGAGTGAGATGAAGACTTGGATGCTCAATCAAACCTTCTGTTACCTGCCTTAAACCAGCTGTTTTCTTCTTGCTGTGAGATTTAATGGGTGCAACATGTTATGCTCTTGATATATTAGAGAGAACCAATTGATGCGCATGCTCTTAAGAGACATTTTCTCTTAGGTCTGATCAATATCCAGAAATTGACTTTTAAAGCACTGGTAGGCGGTCAGCGACGAACTCAAGTTCTGGTGTTGCTAGCAGCAGGGTGTGGGTTCGAGCGTCGTGACACTTGTGTCCTTGAGCAAGGTACTAACCATAATTGTCATCTTGATGGGACGTAAAGCCAGAGGTCCCGTGTGTTGTGTAATGCACGATAAAGAATGCCTTGAGCACCACTTAGTTGGTGGATACGTGCACTATATAAGTCCACACATTATTATTATTATGCCATAAGATGTAAATAGATCACCAACCTGGCAGTACACTGATCCCATGCATGCATAACACCAGCTAGATGTTAGGGCACATTGGTGACACTCCTGGGTCATACCATGCCATTGTTGTATCAATTACAGTGTTTATGGTTGTGGCCAGCTATTAAATGTGTGTCATCTATCTAATTTAGGGATGAAAGGATTACCTCATGAGTCTTGTCATGAATTATACTTTGCACTACCAGGGTGACATGGACAAAACATTGGACAAAACGTCATCCGTTTGGTTTATTAATGGATTATAAAGACATGGCTTATCAAAATCAGAGCAGGGCATATGTGACAGCTGTTCACCAGCTCGATGCAGATATGAACCAATCAGAGTGACTCATGTATTTTGGAAGTGTTTCGAGCGTCCCCAAAATGTAATTTGCCCATTTTATGTGGCTTTATTCAACAAAAATTACATTTTTAATTTTGAAATGAAATCGGTAGAGGTATTTATGAATGGGAATAAAGTTTGATGTTTCTTTACCGCAGTTAATGATTGGTTTTGTTTGTGGTCACGGGCAATAAGGACTGAGCAGAAGGCCAAAGCCTTCTTATTGCCCAAGACCACACCCAAGCCATCATAACATGCTGTAAGACCAGCGTCAAACTGTATTCCCTTTATTTAATCCTGTGAAATTAACCGCTCCTACTTTAGCTGGAATTTAGTGGCAAAGCTATAGTGGTCAAAAATCAGTCAACTGCCTGTTTTGAGTGTAAACCCAAATGTGCACACGGGTATTTTTGACTGGTTTTTACTGTCATTTTGATCACCCTGAACAATACCAGTCAAAAACGGTCAAATCATTTTGACCTGTAAATGTACTTAGTACACGTAAGGTTTGACGGTGTTCGTCTTTTAAGTGCACTAGATATACCTTGGCATGTACATGTATATCAACATTTTGACTGATTTTGACCCTTGCAGTCACACAAGTTAATTCAAGTATACACATTTGAATAGCATTGATCATTGACACGTCTTATTTCCATAAACTGATTGACGTCAAACAAGTTTTAATGGCTGAATCAGTTTAAAACAAACTTTAATCTGATCCATTTTTTTATTTACTTTCAGTGTGGATTATCCGGGTGAACACAACTTTGAAATCATCTTCAGTCAGCCAACCGTCACTTCTCCAAGAAGTGTCCACTGGACAGTAGCATGTATTTAGATGAAAAACCATGTCCAAATCTTCAGTGCATGCATTGTATTTCATTCTAAGTGTGGCAATTTTCTCGGTAAAGATAACTTCAGTTCGAAAATCAGAATATATGTCAATATTCAAGGGGCACCAAGGCCAAGACCATGGACACTCCCTTAAGTTTAATACCAGCTAACATCTTTTTTTTTACTTTTACAAAATGTTTAAATGTTTAATTGTGTTCTGATGGTGAGTGTCAGAATGTGGGTTCAAATCCAACGTGACCATAGTGCTTGTGTCCTTGAGCAAGACACTTTACCATAATTGCTGCTCTCCACCCAGGGTAAATGGGTCATGTGAGGGCAGAGTTGGTTGTGTTTGATTACAGGCATGAGAATCTTCCGGTTTAAACCCGAATTCGTTTTCCTTTCAAATTTGTGGTCTTCGAGTTCAGTGTGAATTTGATATAAAATTTGGGGGTGAGTTGTGGGGTATACATTTGATTTCGCTTAATCCTCTTCTAATCAGAAATTGTAAGTTTACCTTGTAATCGATATACTCGGATCCACACGCCGTCGTGAAAAACGGCACGTTAACAATAAATTGCCCCGACAGCTGGCCGATATCGTCTGCGGTCTTCCTGCACCGCATGCAGCAGCGAGAGCGCAATGGATGTATAGACTTGTCTCATTCTCGCTAGTTAACGATGCGGTTCAATAATGTTTGCCCGTATCACGTTACTGCTGCAGCAAAGATACACGTGGAGACTTTGAAGTCTACTGACAAAACAATGCACGTGTTTTGTACCGTTGTACTGTGTATATATGTGCAAGTTTGTACGAACCAATGAGCGGGCAACGACTGAAATCGCAGGCCATGGGAAACTGGTACCTGTTATTGCCTCAAATCAGCGAAAGATATATTGGGAACCAACGAAAACACATGATTGGTGGAAAGTAATAACAATGGCGGCAAGGCAGCATGTTTCGTGTTTGCTATGCGTGGTGATACCGATGTTAAACTTATCGACCGGTAGTTAAAAATAAATGGATTGGAAGACTTGGTAGAGAGGAGGCAGAGGAAGCTGTGAAATAGCAATTTATTAAAATGTGTGTTATCCTTCTCATGTATGGTATGGTGATTTCTTGTTAATTGATATAAATGCATTAAGGCATTATCCCCACAGCATAGATTTTACACAGCAATGATTAGATACAAAATTTTGGGGTGCGTAGGGGGTACATATGGATTTGCTAATCTCTTCCTGAATCAGAAATAGTAATTTTACCTTTGTATTCAGATATGAAAAACTGTTTAAAAGGGTTTAATTTGTCATTGTTCACTTCTTTTTTGTTACAGGTGTTTAATCACTAATGGCAATCAATAAAAAGCAAAATAGTGCACAATTTTACATTCTGTATTTTCCATTAAACCTATTATTTTTTTTTCAAAAAGGAAAATCTTACCAGAGTAGCTCACTTCTAGCTGGAAAACAGGTGTCAGAAATGCATCAGAGACCACCATAGAGCGCCTAAAATACCCAGAGCTTCCAGGGCCCTTAAGCGGGCCCTGACCCCGGCCGTAGGACTGGCGCTGTGTGTGTGCTTTGCACACAAATTTGGGACTCTAACAAGTTGCACTCCAACTTAAAAATTTTTCCTGTTTTTTTATCATCACCCATCTCATGCCTGTTGATTAGCCCTATATGCTGTAATGGCAGCAATTGAGCTGTATACTCCCCAGGGAGCTGTGACCCGCTCCGTCGAAATGAGACCTTTCCCCCAGATCTGACATTCATAGATATGTATACTATGTTAACAAGTAACTCACGGG
Organism: Zoroaster sp. YZ-2022; assembly: GCA_029582265.1. Lineage (NCBI taxonomy): Eukaryota > Metazoa > Echinodermata > Asteroidea > Forcipulatida > Zoroasteridae > Zoroaster > Zoroaster sp. YZ-2022. The sequence continues at coordinate 44,215 of JAQQFT010000092.1, read as the reverse complement.
CTTTCCAATGATACAAATGTTATTTCCGTAGCTTATTCCATTCCGGAATTATCGGCGATGAAGACAACCATCACTTTGCGCCGTTCGCTTTTGAATTTCGCGCTCGGAGAAAATCAACATTAAACTTGGTCCACACAGAGCAAGCGCCGACTATCGTCGATGTACAACTCATGAATAATTAATCAGCCTTGTACCAAACACGCTGTCCACACCGCCGCGCTTCATTCCGCCTGCTGTGTGTGGGTCGCGGCGAGATGTCTGCGAACGCACAGTGCATGCACTAGGCTAGGTGTATGCAGCCAGCCAGCTCGGAGCGCGGGGCCCAGGCCTAGACTCGGTCTGTATAACCGGCTAAGCTGGGCCTGGAGTTGGCCCAAAGATCGATCGCCATTAAGGGTGACGCTCATTCATTTTCTGGTAAACTGCGATGCTCAGACAACTGGTTGCTTACTGTTGTCTAATCAAAGAGCTGTATTTCTTCTACCTTGCCGATGATTGCTCGTTGGCTAACAATTTATTTTGCTTAAAACTACTATTAGAGCTCATACTGCTTAGTCATTGCCAAAAAGTGCGAGTTGAGGTCATGACCTTTCTTTGATACCAAACACGTACGCTTAACGTTAACGAACTAGTACCGTGTTGCTGTCTCGAAAACAAGGATATTTTGACCTGTTTGGATTTAACGGAGGCCACATGAAAGACAAACATGATACAGACATTGTCCAGAAATCAGTCCTTTTTATGGATTTATTAATATTTTTATGAAAAGGTAAGACCACCATAAGATTGTTCGAGATTTTATCAAACTAAAAATATAAAAACCTAGAAATCGATATGCAATGTTTTTCCATTTTTTTTGGCGAGCAAGTTCAGAGTCAATAACGGAAACCTCCGTCCGGGGACAAGTCTCATTTGACGGAGCGGGTCACAGATGGTTTCAGGAATGATTTATGAGCCTGATGTAGTTCTTTATGTTCGTATACATATACATGTACACATGTATAGTGCTACATAAATGCATATTACTTATTTTTGACTGGTATTGTTCAGGGTGGTCAAAATGAAGTAAAACCAGTCAAAAATGCCCTGTGTGCACATTTGGGTCTGATTTTGACCTTTATAGCTGCTTGCCACTAAAGTGCAGCTATTTTAAGAGGGTTAAAGTATCCACAAATGGGGTATAACTGAAGTCTATACCCACGTGAAGTGTGCCAAGCTCAGCAATCCACACCACAGCATTGCACTCCAAATGCCGCAGCACAGCGAGCTTGGTTACTGGGTTTGCTCCTCTGCCAGGCCTGCCTGGGGCATCATGGGATGGGCAACAGCTCCCCCCAGCTTCTCAAAAGTCTCCCATGGGCGTTTCCCGATTTTGTGTTGCATGTACATGTACATGGAGATCAATACATACGACGAATGAAATCGTTTCTTTACAGTATTCCCCTGACTTGAAGAAGCTTTTGTGGACAGGACACGGCGTGCCCTGTGATGATAGCTCTCTTGGAGCCTCAGCAGGAGTTCTATTAGGGCTATGCCTATATAGAGCAGGAGCACATCCAAGAACTGGTCCGAAGATGTCCGAATCATGCCGGGCCACCATCAGGTTAGAATATAAAGTTATCTTAGTTTTTCATCGTAAAGGTTGTTTATTTTCAAAAACGTTGTGTAAACTTTGTGACTTGTTTTGTGACTGCCCTTCAGGCAAAGAAACAAGTCTCGGTTTTGGTCATCGGTCAGCTTTTGGCCAACAGCTTTTTGGCCAAATACATGATAAATGTATAACAGGACCAAAATTTTTTCATATACAAATTTATGGTGGCTAAGAGAGCCTCACAAATGGGGCAAACGTTCATACCGCTATGTAAAAAAGTATTTAAAAACACAGCAGGGCAGAAACCAACCATTCAGCAAATTATTTAGCAAATGAATTCTTTACTTTCAAAAAGAATGAGAATGAGAAATATTAAATTTGACCATCTTATTAATTCTGAATTTCCATTTTATCAGATTAAACACTTGGTCCCTGGCCACCTAACCAGTCCCAATTGCTAAAAAAACGTTTGACTTGAAATCCCATGTTTTGTCCTCACTCTGCAGAGCCCTCATCAGAACACCTCATCGTCCTGTCCGACCCGACGGCTATCTACAAGGAGGACAGCATGACAGGCAGAATGAGTGTGATCATGGCATACAAAACGCCGCAGATCGGCACTGAGCATACCACCTACCTCCTAACCTTCAAGTTACTCATCGTGTGTCGGCGGCTTGAACAGAAGAGAGATTCAGACGTCTTCACCCTGGAGAACAAGTACTTGTCTATTTCTGTGTTTGCATTTGAAGATGTATTCCTGTTTTTGGCAAAACCACTAGTTTCAGACTAGAGGACCATCGACTTTGTATACAAATATAACATGGTTGGAGGGTGGACAGTCGTTATTCCTCGAGGTATTGGGTGACAAACTAGTTCGAGGCCGAGAACAACTTGTCAAATTCCAATACTTCCATTATCGACTGTCCACCGAAATAAACCATGCTATATTTGTTTTACTATACCTCATACATATTCAGTTGCCATTACCAATAATAAGGAGCATCATTGAGCTCGGAAACGTGAATTGACATTTACGTGCTGCTCATCTTTCATGTGTATGTAGTAGGGCGTGTTTGTGCGTACTACACCCGCAGCGACTGTTCCCGATTGCTTCCTAAAGCGCATGCGTAGTAGACTGACGAATATTGTGTATATACAATACTAGGTGAAGAAAGTGACACACAGTAAAAATGAATAACTGTCAGAATAATAGACACTTTTATTTCAATGTTTATCCCTCAAGCAAGCTACTTTAAAGGGGTAAAGATAGTTCATCGTGAGGAAGTCCACTTTTTAGCATTCAAACATGAGTTGCATCTCTAACGATGTAATATAGTGTCTTTAGTGTATGGTATCACACAAAGGGTAGTGCCTTTGACTTTGTATCATGTAGGCAGGTTGTCACCAGACCAAATTAAGTGCCGGCTAATTTTGTCAATTGCAGCGTAGTGAGCGTGAGCGAACGGCGCAGCTCCTCACGGCCGGGTCCAGGGACCCGCTAAAGGGGCCCCTGTGGGGTCCAGGGCAACGCCTCGGTGGGGTCGAGGCGGGCACTCAACTCTGGTTTAGCTTTTAGATGGATTTGAGGGCTCACCTTTCACATAATTTGTTGTATAATAGTATGATATTTCACAGTATATACAAGAATTTATGATGTAGAGTGCCTCCAATGCAATTGACAACAATGTTGGCTCAAAAACTGAAACTTCTGATGGCCTACCAGGTGTCCACTTTTCGCTATTAAACTTAGATGCCTGCTTCTGTTTTTTTGATGAGGTGGTAACACTTGAGCAACCGAGGCGTCCAGGCATAGCAGCTCGAGTTTTGGCCTAAATCCACAGTGGCCGAGACTCGAGGCGTGATCAGTTCCCGGTCAGTTGTACCAAACACGAAGATGTGGTGCAGAAGAATGTCTCGAATTTGCCGCTTCGCTTGACCCGCTGCCGTGTTCATCACTGCGCCCTCATCGACATTACGAAGCACGTGCATCATTTACGCAGTAGAGACTAGTGGCATTAGCTCATCGTGCAGGCGCAAACAACCAATCTAATGGGGATTCTCAGGTCTTTTCCCTGACGCATAAATAAATGCTAATTAGTGTATTTGTTTGTACCGCTACAAACTGAGATTTATTTATAATATCACGATGTTTTAATTGATCTATAGACTAAAGTCCTCAAAATAGTGGCAAATAACTCAAAAATGAAGAATACATGAACTTTTTACTTACTGTTTAATGAAATATTCACAATTTTGTGCCGGTCGGTCAGACATCAATTTGCGTTGGTGCCGGTCGGCGGGAGTGCCGGTTAGACCCGACGGGTAGCTCCAACCCGTATAGGTACATGTTTCACTATGAGCAGACAAGGTACAAACAAGAAAAATATTCTGATGTTTTTTTCAGTTTGAGTTAATGAGTGAGTAAAAGGACACTGTTACATACGTTTACACCACATTATAAATAACAAAAGTTTTTATCAAGATAGTTTTACAAGAGCAATCTTCTATATTTTAAAGGGAAAGTTTGTTTATGACAATCACAATGTTTAATGACTGTTATCCAAATCCAATTTTCATCCAAAAAAATGTTGTTAATCCTTTTATTTATTTGTAAAAGGACACCGAACTGGAAAACAACATGAAATTATCTAATCCAAGGCATTTTTCATCATCATTTACTATTTATTCTTATTCAGTTCAACTCCATTCAATTCTAATTTAATTAAGCCAATTCATTCTGCCACGAGCTGCACTCAAATTTTCGAAGTTTAAATCCAGACGAGCATAGCTAGCTAGCTGCATGTCTGACGATCGTAACAAATGGACGCGAAACACTCTAGCATTGGCAGCCTTTCGTCATAAAAAAATCGACTTCAAACAAATTTACGACAAATATATTAAATAGTATCTTGGCAATATGTATCAACAAGGACAAGTAAATTTCAGGTATAGTGCTCTCAGTTAATGGGATTGATTTAGATCATTTAAAAATGTCACATTTTGTGTCTTTTTTTCGTGAGGATGATACAGATAAAACATGAATAAAATACTTTGAAACATCACAGCCTAAATATATTATTATTTATCAGACTGATATGTAAGATACACAACAGAAACTGAGCCTAATAGTCTCCATTATTTTTTTTATTTGTACACAACTTTTTTTCAAAAATCTCTCCAGTATCAAAAACTATTCTTATAAAGTATGGATGCATTTACAGACATCGGTTGGTTTCTGTACGATCTCTTGATTCTTATAAAGTATGGATGCATTTACAGACATCGGTTGGTTTCTGACATATCTCTTGATTCTTAAAAAGTATGGATGCTTTTAAGACATCGGTTGGTTTTTTACATTTTTTGATTATAAAGTCTTAAGTTTTTTCAGTCTTATTGAAACAACAAATTTATGTTGTAATCTGATGCCCCAGTGGTCAAGTCCGGAAGGCGGTCATCCGTCAGTGTGTGTGCTTCTGGGGGCGGGACAGGATGGGAGAAACAAAAAAAGAAAAAGGGCAATGTAACACAGGTTTTTCCCTAATTGCAGTTTTTTTTTCATATCTCGAAAATTCTTTTTAAAAACAAGGGGGAATATTTTGGTCATTCCATTCGTTATCCACTTGGACAATTTTTTTGTTTGTCTGTCCATCTTTTTTGTCCCAGTTTAAGTTTTTTTTGTAACCTGTTTTGTTTATAAACCCAAACAAGCCTTGACATCAGGCCCCATCCCCCAAAAAATTTTATTTTTCCTCCACAATCAGTAACTAAAACAATTCGGGCCACCCAAGATTAGCTGTTGCCAGTGGCCCATAGGCCCCCTCTTGTACTGTCACCCACTGAATTGTGGGTAAAGTTTCCCCCATTGCTTGACCATACAATTTTAAACATTTACAGTGCCCTTTGGGTGGCACACGTTTTTTTGAAAGATTATTTGGGAAAGGAGCGGCTTGTGTTCAACACTATGAATAACTTTAAAATAAAACCAATTTCTGTGAAACCCCGGGGCGCTGTGAAAATATGAATTTCGTGGCATTTTTGGGCAGTTTTTAATTTTGAAAAATGAATTTGTGTGAAATCACCGGGACTTTTGCCAATATCTGAGGGGAATTTTTGTGGGGAAAGTGTCAAAATGTAACCATGGTTACAGGGACTAATTAATTTTCCTGCTAATTTTTTTGGGAAACATAAAATTTTTTTTTTATGAAATGTGATCGACCCAAACTCCCTTTTTGACAAAAATTTAAAAAATATTATTAAACCTCATTTTTTATTGAAAAAAAAACTTTTTATTCTTTTGGTTATTTTGGGGACAAAAATTTTTAAATCTTTTGGGCTAATTATTAAATGAATGAATTTAATTAATTTTTTTTATATTGATAATTAATGGGTGTGTTAAAGGTTTTTTCATTAAAGAAAGACTCAATAATTTTTTCTTAATTTTAAACTGAATTTAAAAAAATTTTACCACAAATGGCATGTTTGTTTAAAATAATGTTTATGCTAATTTATCAAAAGTTTGCCCAAAAGCTTTTTTAAAAAAAAATAAAAACCGTAAGTAGAATTTAGTCAATGAAAAAATAAAATAAAAAATTACATTAAATTAAATTTAATTGACCAGAGAGCGCACGGGGATGCAGAATCCAGCTCCTCAAACCCGAAAGTTTGTAAAGCAGACTTGCCCAAACCCAAACCCTAAAGATCTGTGAGGGCAGGGAAAAAAATGGGATTCGCCACGCGGGCCCCAAACCCCGCACCAAAACCCGGGCCAATTCGCCGACCCAAAGATTTTAAAGGTTGTTTTGGGAGAAGACTCCCGGGTGGGGGCGAATTTTTTCGATTTTGGGGACAACCGGTCATCAGGTTGTAGAAAAACGGCTGGACAGAAGGTAATGCTTTGGGCCGCGCTTGTTTATATCTAGAGTTTCCCTGTGTTTTAGACTTTCGGCGGCAACAATATATTTTTAATCGTTTGTTTTGATTGATCCCCAAATATCTTCGAAAATAATAATAATAAAAAGATTTTTAGGGCACATACCCCCCCCCTCTGGGCCCAGGCGAAAAAAAGAAAACATAAATTACAAACAATATACAATGATAGCATGGGGAAAAAAATAAAAATTATGTCCGAGATACATGTACCTACAATGCAATTACAAATAACATCTCTTTGAAAGTTGTGACAAAGAGAGTTTTCATCGATTTAAATCTGGTTTTATGCAAGATTTGAGTTTTGGAAGAGTTTCCAGAGTCTCGACTGCAGTTGGGGAGGGGAAGACTTAGCAGTTCAGAAATAAAAATTTGGGACAAGTTTTTAAAGTTTTTGGAACAATTAGCAAAGTTTAAAAAAACAATTTCTTGAAACAGGAAGCCAGTGCAGTTTTTTCAAGATTGGCGTGATATGGCATGATTTTTGGACAAAGTCACAAAACGAGCGTGCGGTTTTGTTTGTTAAAGGGCGGGTAGTTCTCGGGAGACCAAAGGAGAGCATTCCGCGGCCTGATGTGACAACGATGTATAATTTGTTCACAGCACTTTTTTTAAAAGTTTTCCTAATTCGCTATTTCGATATAAAATGATGATTCAACAATTTTGGAATATGTGGTTTTAAAGTCTTTTGGGGGGTCAAATATAACACCCAAATTATGTGCTTTTTGGGGGGGTTATTCGCCCCTTGTAAAAATGGAAAAAACTTTAGAAAATTGCTGCGTGATCCAAATAGAAAAATTCTTTTTCTGTTTCAATTTCGGAATTTTTGCCCACCCAACCCGAATCTCTTAAATACTTTTCTCCAGGTTTAATGCGGAATTGGGTTCTTGAGAAGTTTTGTAATGTAAACGGGTGTCATCAGCGAAACATGGTAATTTAAATTATATTAAAAAATGTTTCCCGAACTTTTTTTTATTTATATTTTTTTTTTTAAAACCTCTTTGAGGAACCCATCAGCGGTATAAACAGTAAACCACTTGGGCGAACGACCTTGGGACAAATATCAAGAATAACGGCCCGGGAAAATCTTACAATACAAACATGTGAGGCCTTTTTAAAAAAGGTAGGACTTACCAACCGGGGCGTCATGTTCCAAGATGTTTTGAAGGCGGAGAGAAGGATTTTATGAACCTTTCCAAAAGCGGCCCTTAAGTTAACAAAACAAGGTGTTTTTTCCCCTCACCCATGGCAGAAAAAATGTCATTGGCTAAAAAAGAGCATTTTCCCATTCCATGAAATTTTTTTGGGTGACTGAAATGTGTCCACGGTTTTTAAACACAATGGTCAGAAAACCCGTGATAAAAACTCGCCGATTTTTTTTCAAGGTACTTTAAATTGCTTTTTTAAAAATTTTTGCTTCCTTGCCCAAATTGGGTTTCTTTGGGAGGAACATAGAAACCCTTTCGGCTATTGAAACAACCGGAAAGAGACTGTTTACAAAAATTTGGATATACTTGCCCATCAATATTTTTTTTATTAGCGAATTTGGGCCGGATAAAGTTAAATGACTTTGATGGCATTTCAGTGGTTCTTGATCTCCGAACATAGTGGCTCAAACAGGACAGTCTCTTTTGGGTCCTTGGATGGGGGATAGAATGGAGTACGAGGAAAGAAACCCGGGGTATTCTCAATTTTGTGGGCAAAAAAATTTGAAAAAGCATTTCCGGGGCCTGATCAGGGGTAGATGGAAGCACTGGGCTTTGGGTTTTGAACAGCTTTTCAACAAGTTAAAGAGTTTTTTTGATCACCAGAACATTTCACAAAAAAGATGAGTAGTGATTATTTTTTCCTGGGTTTAAACATGTTCTTCACAAAAACCTTGGTTGCAGTATTCGCCCGGTCCAAGTTTCCCATTGTCCGCCATCTTGCCGTTTCGGTTTTCCTTGCAAGGGTATCACTTGAACCAGGGGATTCAGATTGTGTTTAACAGTTAAAATTTTTTTGGACATGATCATCAAGATACGGGCAGTAGTTCAAAAAACTGACACAGTGTCACCATCTTCAAGGTTTACATTTTTTTCCCGTTGGGTTCAACATCTGAAAAAATCTTTAATATTTACTTTTTCCAGTGGCTAGTTCAAAAATGGTAGGTATGGGAGGTTTTGGGTTTAAATTTACCATGATTGCTAATGATCAGATAAGCCAGGATAAAAGGTGGAATATTTTCCCCCTTTCTGAGGTCAAACGTACCATACTGATGAGTGGGTGCTGTGATGTGCGTATAATCCAGGAAGAGAGAAAAACTGATTTGATAATTGTTTGAAATAAAGTCCATATGAATTTAAAATGGCGGTTAAAAAAATGTCAGATGGGGGTGAGATAATTAAAATTAATTTTCAAATTTGGGAAAAATGGGAAAATTTAAGTTTTCCATCCCTCCCTTTCTGGTGAAAAAAAACAAGCAACAGATCTGGTTGATTATCAATGAGAGATATGTATGTAAAAAATTTTTGGTTCCTAACTTTTCAAGATGTATCCGTATTCACTGGTCGGTAAAACAAAAAAAAATTACCAAACAAAAAAAAAAAAAGCATGTCACTGCACCAGTTTTGAAGCGACCTAGATGACCAGAAACCGGAGAAAAGGGGGGTTTTGTTTTGGCCTTAACCGAGGCCGGTACCCAATTTTTTGGGAAGGGATCGGGGGGCCCAAACACGAGGTTCGGAAATTTTTTATGATTTCGGTCGGCGTGGAATGACCCTAAAAATGGGGGAAAATTTTGGTCTGGGGTTTTTGGGAGACCATTATTTGTGTTTGTGCGGTAAAAAAAAACCCCCCACGGGGTTCGGAAAAAATTTTTTTTCCTGCGAACTGGTTAAAAAGAAGAGAGTGAAAAAACTCAATGGTAAAAACCCTTTTAGCTTCCCGTTACCGTTAATGTGTATTGTTTTGCCTTAAAAGGGCAGGTTTTCCCGATTTCAACAGGGCATGGGAAAGGTGTCCCTTTTTGATGAAACGGTGTGACTGAAAATTACTGGGGTTTACCGCACAAGCAATAGGGGTCTTATTTGATTTTTTTCAGTCACTGGTTAACAACTAACCACCCCAGGTTTTTTTCTAGCAACCTTCCTGAATCTCCCAAAAACCTCATATTTTTTAAACATCTTTTTTTCTTAAAAAAACCGTGCATTTTTAAGATCTTTTGTTTTAGCCCAAGGCTTTCCTTGCCAGGTAGTAATTTTCCCCCTTTTAAAGGGGAAAGTACCGGAAAAAAGTGCTGAATTTTTTTTTAAAAAATCCCCTTTGGGGGATTTGGGGTGGTTGGAATGGTTGGGATTAACCCTCCCTTGCTGACTTTTTGGGAAAATAAAAGAGGGAAAACGTCCTGCCTGTTTTGACTATTGGAAATGTGCACCACAGGGGGTTTTTTTACTGGTTTTTTAAAGTCCGACCACCGAACAATACCAGACAACTTTTTCCAGGCAAAAAAATTTATCATTTTGACCAAAATTTTTGTACCCCACTAAAAATAAGGTTTGACAGTGTTCAACTTTTTAAATGCCCCAGATATCCTTGGCAAACATACAACATTTGACGAGACCCTTTAGTCTACAAAACTAGTATCCCACCATGCCGGGTGTGTTTTGGGTATTTTAACCGGGTACCGAAATCAGGAAACTTGGATACCGGGTACCTTTAAAATTTTTTTGAAAACATCTCTGTAATGGTAACAACAACCTTTTTAAAACAGAATACCATAAAATTTATCCTTTTTGACTGTGTTGGTTTTTTTTTAAAGAAAACAATTGGCAAAAATTTCCTTTTTCCGGTTTGATAAGTTGTTTGGGGAAACCCCCAGGCCCTTTGCAGCCTTAACGATTCAATAAATTTTCACAGATCAATGTAACAATTGGAAAAAGTGAATGGAAAATGTCCGTAAAAAACACAAAACTTTTTTGGGTAATCTCGAATTTAAAAAAAATTGTCTGTAAAAGGGAAAAACATTGTTCAAGAGGACGTTTTTTTCACCGCCTGTTAATCAAATTTTAAAAAGTCGTTTCGGGATTGGGAACCCAAAATGGAACCGGTTAATAAATTTGGGTGGGTTCCCGATACCGACACCCTAATACATGCTCTTTGATCATGATGATCTGCCCCAAAACATGGCGGGTTGGCTTGGGGAAAAATTTTGTATTTGACCACTGACCAACAAGGGTTTAATTAAATTTCACTGTCTACATGGATTTGCATGGTCATTATAGAACTGGGGTTCAAACTTGGACACAGAGAGGGGAAAACATGGACTTTTCAGAGATGACCATCAGAGAACCACAGGCTCCTTTTTGAACTCAAGGAAGGGGAAAATTGATGCGGGGGGAGGCGAGGATGCTGATTGGTTCCAAGGTATTTTTATAGTGAAACTTGATTGGTTCACTGTATCGTGTTTTCCATGTCAGAAAAGCCATTTTGATCATTTTTTCAAAATTTAAAAACAGGGGGAAGGAGGTATTTTTTATTTTGTAAAAAAAAAGGAACAAGTTGGCCAAACTGCTTCCATGGTTCTTGCTCTCTTTGAATCAAGATAACATTAAAGGGAATACAGCATTGGTAAATTTTGGGAAAACTATTTTTAAAATATTTACTCTCTTTTAATCAAGAAAACATTGAAGGAAGGTACAAAGATTGGTAATTTTGGAAACTGCTTCCCTGGTATCTTGTTCTTTGAATCAAAAATATATTGAAGGAAGGTACATTGTACAGCATTTAATGTTTTGAAAATGCTTTATGGGATGCCCCTTTTAATCAAGAAAAACATTGAAGGGGGAAAGGGCGATTGGGTTTTGGCCAAACGCCCATGGTTTTATTTCCGAAACAAGAAAACATTGAAGGGAAGGTACATTGTACAAATTTGGGAATTGTAAACTGCCCATGGTATGCTTCTCTCTTTGAATCAAAAATACATTGAAGGAATACTTTACACATTGGTAATGTTAAAACTTTCCATGGATGTTTTTTTCTTTTAATCAAGATATACATTGAAGGAAGGACATTGACAACTTGAAAAAACCTTTATGGGATCTTGCTCTCTTTAATCAAAATAACTTTAAGGGGAAAGGTAACATTGGGGGGCCAAACTTTTCATAAACTTCTCTTTGAATCAAGATAATTGGGGAAAGGACAACATTGGTAAGTTGGCCAAACCCCTATGAGTTTTTTACTCTTTGAATCAAGATATACAAGAAAGGAAAGGGAAAAACTTTGGAAGTTGGAAACCTTTTAAATATGTTCCTTTGAATCAAAATACATTGAAGGGGGGCAGCATTTAAGTTTGGGAAAAAATGTTTAGGGTGCACTCTTTTAATCAAAATATACATTGAAGGGAAAGGTACAGCATTTTGTTGGCCAAACTGCTTCTATATATACTTACTCTCTTTAATAAGATATACATTGAAGGAAGGTACAGCTTGGTAATGTTGGCAAACGTTTAGGTGTTTCCCTCTTTAATCAAGATATACATTGAAGGAAGGTACAACTTGGTAATGTTGGAAATTTCTTCTATGGTGTATTACTTCTTTGAATCAAGTTTAAATTGAAGGAAGGTACAAATTGAATGTTGAAAACTTTTATGGGTTACCTTCTTTGAATCAAATAAACATTGAAGGAATAAACATTGGTAATGTTGGCAAAACTGTTTCTAAATCTTACTCTCTTTAAATCAAATACTTTAAACCCCTCCCCCTACAGGCTTTTCAAACACCCTGCTGAATGCAAAAAAATACAACGAAAAGGTGCAGGGGGCTAAATACAAGATCCAGAATGGGGCAAAAAGATTAAGTTTTACATTTGTTGCATCTTGTTCTTGAGCATTTTAAATAAAAGGAAATTTAAATTTAACATTGTTTAAATTTTTTTTGGGATATAGAACCGCATTCAAAACCAAATTGATCAGGAAACAAAGCTGGGGACCGCGAGAGATTTCTCGGAAGCCTTTTTTATGTTGGGGGAAGTAAATTTTGTTTTTCATCCATAAAACGTCAAACATATTGGTTTTTAAAAAATATCAAAAAAATTTCATTCGGGCATTATTTAAGATGATAACCGGTCCTCCCCCACAAATGTCACAAACCTCAGCCCTGTGAAAAACCATCAATCACCCCAATTGCTCGGCCCCTTTACATTGGCAAATTCATTTGCATTTATTTTTATGTTTCAAAGCCTCCGCGTGGGCGGCTCCTTTTGTGTTCAACATTAACCACAAGTGTTCCTTTGTTTCTCCTTTCAAAAGCTAAAAAGCCCCTAATTTTGTTTCGGGGGGTTTCTGACTCGACTCAAAATTGCAGTTTTTGTTTTTAATCACAATTTTTTTTTAATCACATTTGGCAATTTTTGTAACTTAAAAGGTTCAATCTTAAATTTTAAAAAAATGGGACATGATATTCGATATTATCATTTTTTGTCTAAACTTAATTTATTTGAACAAGTTCTGAATGCTTTAAATCAGTAGTAGAAAATCCTTTGATAAAATCTGGATTTTTTTCACATGTACAAAACACTATGACTTGCTTCTCTCCCCCCAGGCGTATAAATGGAAATGGGGGGGATGGTTCCCAAAAAAAGTCCCCTGTTTTGGTGGCGATGCTTTTTTTTTTGGTGATTTTTTACTTAAGTGATACATGTTAACATGTTTTCCAGTTAGGGAACCCAGCCCAAAATTTTCTTTTACAAAAAGTATGATGGAAAAGGCCCCCCAAAAAAAATCCGGTTTCTGGTCCCCGTTTGGGCGATGTCAATTGCAGCCTTGCTGAATGTTTGGGAATTCTTCCATGCTGTGTTTTGAACAATTTTTGAACATTTCCCCGTTTCGAACTTTTTTGGGTGGGCCTAGCAGCACAAATGTGTTCTTTTTTTAAATAAATATATTGAAATATTCTCAAAATTATAAAACTTTTTTCTTTCCATCAAAAACCCCCACAGCAAAAAAACCTTTATCAATCAAAAGGTTTAAATATATGCCAGAGTTTAGGGGCGTCCTTAAAATCTGAAAGCCAGACCATCAAAACGATCCTGGTTTTACCAGAGATTCCCCACTCATGATGACGCCTGTCGATGACAATGGTTGGTTCCAGTCGGGAGGTACAAAAACCGGTTACAGTCATATGTTTAAACCCCGACAGCCCGGAAAACCCGGTACCATGGAACCTCGATCTTTTAAAAAGAAATTACCCCTGTGATTTTGGATTTTCCTGATTTCGGGTTTTTAAAACCCCCTTTGCCTCAAGATTTTCTTGACAAAAGGGGCCCCCAAAGAAAAAAGTAGCCTGTATTGTCCAAACCTCGTTTTGTTTGGGGGGATGTAGAGTCTTAAACCCCAAAAATTAAACATCCAGGAGTTCGGGGGTTGTCCCCAAAAAAAAGGAGACCCACCCCCACCATTTTCAGTTTTTTATTTTTGCCCAATCACCCCCTAAAGGAAACTCCCGTGGACCCCAATGCAAAAACAAGTTTTTTGGTTTTTTCCCCCTAGGTCGCTTCAAATTGTGTGGTGAGAGAAATCAAAAACGTTCTCCCCCCTTGAAAAGTTTTTTTAAAACATCAGTAAAGAGTCCTTTCATGAAAATCTATGTCTCAAACTGAAAGCCAAGTCCAACCTGGGAAAAACAAAGGGGCCCTCATATGTTCAAAAAAAATTTCGATTTCCCTTTTACATACCCCCCATTTGTAAAATTTTAATAAATTTTGGGGAAACCAAACAGTGTTAATGGCTTTTTAAAATTAATTGATATTTATTTCTATTTTTTTCGTTGAAATGCAATGGATTTAAATTCCAGCTTCGAGGCTATTTAACTGCCACAGAACAGAGGGAAAACTTGCCCTTTTTTGATCTTCTTTTAAAAAGGATAAACTTAAACTGGTTGAAACACGCCCCACAGGTCAACACTGGGAAGGAAGGGGGAAAAGGTTCTAAATTTCCCACGTGATTGTCAGTAACCCCACCCCCAGCACCCAAGTTTTTGAGCCAACCCCTATTTCAAATTAAGAGGACCAAACCAACCTGTAAAAGCAGTCTTTCATTGCATCAATTAGAAATAAAAAATTTTTAAAATTGTTTTGCTTTAAACCCCCTCCTCCCACGGGGGTTAAAATCAGTAAAAAGGGATATATTTAAGGGATATCGGTCCATAAAAGCAAACACTGTCAAACCTTTTGTGTATAAGTACATTTCAGTCAAAATAATCCATTTTGACTGGAAAAAACTTTCTGGTATTGTTCAGGGCAGTCAAAAAAAACCAAGCCCAGTAAAAATGCCCTTTGCCTTTTGGGTCAACAAAAAACAGTCGTTGACTGGTTTTTTGACCTTTACCTTGACACTAAACTGCATATAGGAGGTAAATCAAATTGGAAAAATGGTTCAGGGGGACCCATTTCAAATTTAACGTTTCAGGTTTTTTCAAAATGGAAATTAAAAAAAGGTGTATACTCTCAGATTAAGATTCTTTCCGTATTTTCTACTGTAAGTTAAAAAAAAATAAAAAATTTTATACTAATCAGTGAAATTTAGAGATATTACTTTGGTTGTGTATGAGTGTGTGATTTTCTTTTAAAATATTAAAAATTTGTAAGTTTTTTTTATTCATTGGGGATATTAGGTAAAATTAAATACCTTTGAAATAGTTTAGTATGATTTTTTTGAGATATATTTCAGCAGAGTGTTACTTAAAATATAAATTAATCAAAATTTTTTAGTAATCACAAATTTTTTAATTTTTTTTTACAAAAAAGGAAGAAAATAAAGGGTATTGAATAATTTAATATAAAATTTAAAAGGACATCTAGACAAAATCTCGGGGATACAAAATCTCTTTTTTTGTCCCCCCCGACATCAACCTCAGCCCCCTTTGGGGCTTTAAAAAAAAAAATTGTGTATAACGATGTCCAATTGCAGCCAAAATTGTGGATCGATTTAAATTCTCCCCTGTGTTTTGACGATTTTTTCACGGGGGTATAAATTTCCCCCTGTTTGGGCCTCTCTTTCCACCGTACTTTGGTCCCCTTTACAATGTATAAATTTCCCCCTTTTGGGCCAAAAAAAAAAAACAGATGGCAAAAAAAAAATCATGTCCCCCCGATTTTTGAACCCAACCCGATGCCCAAAAACCCGAGATTTTTTTTTGGCATAATCAAAATTCAACATTTTTTTGCGGTAACACCAGCTTCTTTCTCCTTAAATTACATTTAATCTGGCACTATGATCAAAAACTGGATAATTGTTCTTTTTAAAACTTTTTAAAAGTTGATCAAATGATCTGAAATATGTTAAATATTGTACAATATTTTAATGAAAAAAACATGGGCCCAAAGAAATTTATGAACTATTATTAAGGAAGCAAGTATGTCATTTGATATTTTTTGTAAATGTTCGGTATCGGCATTCACGATATATCGGAAAACTTTTCGTGATTTTCTAGTATCGCGATTATTTTTCATTCTCGTTGCACAGCCGATAACCACATATGTCCCTTAAAGCACCCTTCATGAATTATTTTGTACTTATGAATTTCTTTTTGTTTCCCCTTCCCAAAGCGAAAAAAACGGGTAATTTTTTTTCCATGGAAATTTTGGACTTGATTCATAATGGTGATTTTTTAATCATGATATAATTTTTAACCCGGGTTTTTCCGATATCATAACAATAAAAATTTTCATATTGTGAATAAAAGGTTTGCGATATTGATATTATCTGTTTAAACCCTCCATACTTTTAACAAACAAAAACTTTATAAACTGTGTTGGGGCCGGGCTTTATTGGAACGTTAGCATAGAGCTTTAGGGACTTTTTATCACTCTTACCCTACGGGTTTTCCAAACAATTAAAAGTCCTTTTTTGGTGTCCCTAATGTAATTTTACTAAAATAATAACTCAGACAGACATATTTCAAGTGGTGTTTGAAAAAATATCAACAATTGTCATGTTTCGTTTTTGGGTAATTTTGTTTTAAATTACAATGTGAGTGTTAGTGACTGGTTTTTAAGGGATTATATTTTGGGTAAATTTGGGAAAAACATTTCCCAAAAAAAATTTTCTGAAATGTTTTATCTTGGGAAAAAGGTGTCAGATTACTTTTTTTAAAATTAACCCCAATTAACCACCCCAAACCATCAAAAAAACCCCCAAGGGGGACTTTTTGGGGGAAAAATTTTTAAAAATGGTACTTTCACCCTTCAAAGGGGGAGAAAGTACAGGCCAAAATACAGGCCATAAAATCGACGAAAAAGCCCGGGGCATTTTTAAGATAAGGCCCAAAAGTCACTGATGGTTTTGGAGGATTGGAAAGGGTTCCCAGCCAGAATGCTTGGGGGGTTAGGGTTAGAAGGTTCAGCCAGGGTCCCCTATGGGGCTGGTTAAAAACAAAAAAAATTTACAGTTTTTCCTGTTTTCTTTAAAAATACACTTACTGTGAAAAAACTTTTACAGATAATCTATGATATCTTTTAAAAATAGAGCATTGAAATGAATTTACATTCCAAAACAAAATTCCAAAAAAAAAATGCATTTTTTAAATTTTTACCTTTTGTTTGATTTGGGGGAATTTTGGGGAAAAATGTCATTTACAAATGGTTCCCGACCAGTGTTTTTTTATTGGCTGGGTAGCAGAAAACTTTTTACCTGTGTCAACACTATTGGAAGTATATTTTAAAACCATCAAAAACAACTACGTTTTAAATCGGAAATATTTTTCTGACACAAAACGAAAACCACTTAATCGAAGAAATCATGCCTGGGATCCCTTTGTAAAAATTTCCCCCCAATTTTTAAGGAAAGTTTTTCAGTAACACTGAAATAACTGAAATAAAAAACAGTTTCAGTCACTTTTTAGCTCATTTTTAATCTTTATCATTTCATGGGTTAAGGGAAATTTTTAACAAACAAAAACCCAAAAACTTTATAATAGGAAATAACCCTTAATTTTTTTTAATTTTCCCAAAAAAAACATGTATCCATTTTTTAAAACATTTTGAAAAAACCAAAATAAATCGATGTAAAATAAATATTTGCAGTCTTTTTTTTTGTTTTTTTAATTGGTTTTTTCGATTGTTTCACGATAAAAAAAAAACAACTTTTGTTAAAAAAATTTCACCCCCAAGCTCCCCAAATTAACCCCGTACATCCCATTCATCATAATGTTTGTTAAAAACCCCAAAAACTGCGGGGGGGTGGTTTCTCATATACACTGCGGGATAACCCCCCCACAATCAGTGCAATTTTTTAAACAACCCCTTCAGGCCACTCCGTCGGTTGTTTCCGGGCCCCCTTTTGGGTTACCCCCTTTTGTGCACTGTCACCCCTGAGATTCGGGTAAAATGGTCTCCATTGAACATTGCAGGCCATACAATATGTTCAAAAAATTTACAGTGGCCTTTGGGGGGCACACAGTTGATTTTGTAAAAATTATCGGAAAGGACAGCAGGCTTTTACATGTATGTACTGAAGGTTTCTCAAAAACGAATTTTTGGGGCGGGGTTGCATCCATGTGGGGAGAAATTGGGCCCCCTTGTAAAAAGTCACATGTCGCACCACTTTAAAGAAAAGGGGGGAAATGTTGAGTGTTTTTGTTTTTGTTTTTTTAAAATCTGATTTTTTTGGGTTTTCATGTTTTTGACATCATTGATCTAAATTTTCTTAATATTCTTTAAAAAACCAATTTTAATCTAAAATATTAAAATAATGATTTTTGGGGACTGTTTCAAATATGTCATTTTTTTTTTTTGAATGCTTGTTTTCCTAACAATAAATTGTGTTAATTATACATTATTATTATTTCAAATCCCATTCCCCTAAAATACCACATTTAAAATATACCCAATTAAAGCCATGATTACTCTTTTCCGCTACATAGAAATTTATATTTGTCAAATTTTCAACGGCTATTTTCCAAAAGGGGGTCACATATGTTCAAAAAACAAAAACATGTACAGTGTAGAACCTGTGGTTTTTTTGGAAAGCTTCCATGTGTAAGATAAATAAATAAACCGTTCTTTTTGGGGGTATTTAAAGTTACTGTGCAAAACTATTAAAATAAAAAAAAAATGGGCTGCAGTGGCATTTTGTCTGTACATGAAAAATTGGGGTACACATTGTCTTAATGGCTCTAATTGAACAAAAAGATCACCAAGGGGAATGTGAACAAAATAGGGGGACATTCAGTGGTTTGTGGCATTTTTATGGGGCTGGCCTCCTGAAAAAGGCTCCCCGGGAAAATGTTTAATAGTTTTTTATCCTACACTTGGGTGTTTAATTAATCATCCAAAGACTAATACAGCAAAAAAATTTTTTGTTCGATTTCAGATCGTCAACAAAAGATTTGGGTTGAAGAAAAAAAATAAATAAAAAAAAAATAAAAAATTATCCCCTTTAAAAAGACTTATTATATTAATTAATGGTTGTATCATTATCCACCCATGGATATAATAATTCACTTTTCCCCAAAGCCTGTGACGTTTGTGTTGTAGTCAACCCAAAAACCCATGACGTGTTTTTTCCAAATTGGAATGGTGCCGTTCGAAGTATAAGGTAAAAAAATGGTTTAACCACGGTTGAAAATGAGCTTTTAGATCATTTTTTTTAAATAAAAAAAGGGCCCGTAATTTGAAAGCACTAAAAAAAAATTGTTGCAGTTTGGGGAAAAAGCAACGACATTCATCATTCTCCACCACGGGTGCAAAATGGGACAATATCATCAGATCGACCCAAGCGGGGATATCGATTTTTTTTATCCACGATATACCCAAAAATATATCGCGATTTTAATAATATCGCGATTATTTTTCATTTATGCATGATTGCTTTGAGCCGAACCCCGGAAAACCCCAAAACGCCTCCTTTGCAAATTCGTTTGATGCGTGTATTTCTTCATAGTTCGCTTTTTTTTCCCTTCCAAAAACTGAAAAGACAGTTTTTAAATTTTTTTTCCATGGAAATTTTTGCGTGACTCAAAAAGGGGATATATATTTTTTTTAAACGTTTCAAAATCTCGCAAAAAACCCGTTTTTTGGGAAAAATAAAATTTTTAAAAAATAAAAAGCTTTTTGGGGGGGAACCCTTTTTCCCCTCGAAAAAAACCCAAAACTTTTTTAAATTTTAAAAGGGGTAAATTTTAATTAAGGGGGGAAGAGACAAATGGAAATTTTAACCCAAATTTTTTTGTTTTTTTCCCCGGTTTTTTTTTCTTAGACAAAGGGTTTTTTTTTTAAAGGTTTTTTGGTGAAGATGTCGACAAGGGGGAAATGCCTCCCTTTATAGTTTTTATCATCCCAAAATAAGAATATGATGCAAACGTGACAAAATTTTTGTTTCTAAAAAAAAAAAAGAAAAAAATTGTAATGTAAATTTTTACTCACCGGGAAAATGAGTCCAAAATACAAATTAAAAAAATTTAGATTTCTATTGGTTTTAAAATTTTTTTATTGAACGTAAATTTCAATCAATAAAAATAACAATCTGATTTTTTTAGTAATGGTTTTATTTCTGTCATTTGTTTTCCTTTCAAATTTGCCTAAAATTCAATTGTATATTCCAAAACAATATATCACACCCCCTTCCAAAATTAAAAAGATTTTTTACCTTTCCACTACATAAAAACTCAATTTTTTAAAAGCAACGCCATTTTCCGGGGCAATTTTTCATTTTTTGTATTTGTAAAGCACCAGGGGGCATTTTTTTATGGATTTGGGTATTTAAATGTCACCCTCTTCAAAAAAAAGTCTGAGAGCCCCGGGGTTTTTGTAAACCCTTAACATCTTTATCACAATGGAAACAAAGAAAAGTTAAAAATTTCCTTTTAAACGTCTTTTTACAAGATACTGACATCTGTAAACAATTAATAAATTAAAACCCCCAGTCCAAAAAATGGGTTTACTTCTTTGACGATGTTCCCTCTCAAAAAATGGGTGCCCCCGTCAGGGGGCATGCTCAGGACCCTGATGTTTTTAAAAGTTCAAACTTCCATCTGGCCGCAGTATCACTGAAAAACCTCCTCCAAAATGACAAAGATTAAACAAACCCCCATGCCATCCCAACACCTTCTCCTTTGAGAAAATAAATATCAAAAGCCCCAGCCTCTTAAGCCATTCAGTTAGTGCCAGTGTGCATTACATGGTGAAAGTGAAAGAAGAACATAATTCACACAGCATGGTTCCAGATCATAAATCACTGGTTTGATATTATGTCAAGCAGGCATCTTGTCATGGTTTTAAACAAGCTCCATCCTGACAAGCATGCAGAGGTGATTCAGTTTCAAAAAAGATAAAAAAAAAATATTGTAATGTCAAAACAAATTTGACATTTGACATTTTAGCCTGTAATTTTGTAAGCACTGGGAGCATGGTTATATGGTTTGACTATTTAAATACATGCCTTTCACAATGCGAAAATTCACAAATATTGATATATTATATGTAAGTTTAAGATGAAGATGTTTTGTTTTACTAAGTCTAAGCTAAATTCATCACAAATTTGAGCCATTTTATTAATTTATTGTTTGGGTATTTCTTAAAACAATATTTTTATTAAGAGTATTTTATGCACAATTTAGTTCAGAGATGAGAAAATGACCAACATCTTGGTCATATTAAAGAAAGAGTGCAGGCCCATGATACAGCCACCACTTTATCTCTTGACCCCTACTTAAAAGACAAATAGAAATACCACCATATTTCCAATATATGATTGGCTAATGTAGAGGACAAGCTAGTAAATGAGAGGAAATGTAGTAATTGTCAAGGCCTGTTGGGAGAGGTTGGTTTTGTGCAAATCTTGCAAGAATACAATTTTGATAATGTCAATGTGATAGGCTTGGGTACCATCAATCATCTCCCGTATCCTCAATTTACCCTAAATAACGCACCTAAGGTTATATTAATCAACTGGACAGTAACTTACAAATGTAATTAGCAGTTTGTGTTTCAGTGAAGGATTCTCTTGTAAAATGCAGAATTTCAATGCATGATCATACGCGTGGACGTCTTGAGCGTCGTTTTGAGATGACACAAAATTTTGGTCATCAGAAAATTGATGTTGGTATAATGACTCACCCCAAACTGTTAAAGTTCATGGGGAACGAAATTACCCAAGAAGAAAAACAGTTGAATCATGTTCATCTATTCAGATGGTTGTAAAAATTTTTTTTTAATCTTGAAAATAAAAATATTGTTTTCAATTTTAAATTAAAATGGTATAATTTGAGAAGCCCCAAAACTTTAATCTATTCTTGAAAGACCAATAAATGTAAGGTGGTAAATTTTTTTTTCAAAAGTCTTAAAACTTTGAAATGTGTAAAGATGTTTTTAGCATTTTGTCTAATAATAGATTTCTTTTCATAACCATGATATTAATGTTAAATTTTCTCAATTTTCCACTACCGTCGAAATAAACACCAACGAATTAAGTAGTCTTTGTTCACTTCTTCTATAAGGAATGTGTCCTTTTTGAGGATCAGTATTTCTTTAAAAAATTGCAAATGCAAAGCATTCTATATTTTGATTTCCACAGACAACAGCTTGGACGCATAAAAACAATAAATCACAGATGTTCGTGAAAAAAATTGAGGTCATGTAAATCTCTTACTTTTTGTATCTAGTAAAATCAGTGGTTCAACAACTTTTCCACGTTCACACACTAACTTTCCAGTAAATCATACAATTCACTATATTTTTTTTTCTAACAAGCACTACTTAGATAAGTTTATGCAACCATTAATACGCCATGTTTTGTAAGTTTTCCGAAAATGCTAAGTCAAAAGTAGGTGCGTCATTCACAGTGCGGCAAATTTACGACATGGACGATATATTATACTGACGTTACTGTACTGAAGTAACAGTTGAAGGCACGGCAGGGCCTACAAATATAATCTTTGGGAAACATTCATTCTATCAATCATTTCAAAAAATTCAAGGAATCTAAACTAATATGTAATTTTGGTTAAAAATTAAATAACCTGGTCCTAGGCACCAAGATCAAGCTAGCCGGGGATTCAGCCAGATTCAACCGGATTCAACGCTGTGGGTTAAAATCCGGATGAATTCGAAACCACGATCGGGGTTTGGGCCCCCTTCTGCGTGGCCCTCAATTATAGACGGCGTATATCCACAGGCCGCAGAAACGAGCTCACGCTAATTGGGGTCATGTCCAACACTATTATTTTCATAACTCATGACCATTAAGGGGGCACAAATTGTTTTAACTTTTGACGAGTGATCATACTCTGTATTGTGTAATATATACACGGATATACCGATGATAATGGTACATATTCTAGAGTCCCTTATATCAATCGTATCATGCCAATTCCACGATATGTAATATATACACGGCATATACCGATGACAATGGGGATATATTATAGAGTCCCTTAATTATGAAATATTAATCGTATCATGCCAAACCACGATATGCCCTAAGTTGAAATGTCATCCTAATTCATTAACAAAAATTAACAAAAATAACATTAAACTTTTAAAGAGGGCACAAATTGTTTTAACATTTGACGAGTTGATCACAAATACTCTGCATTGTGTAACTATTATAGCCTACACGGCATATACCAGCGATAATGGTACATATTCTAGAGTCCCTTTTTATGAAAAATTAATCGTATCATCTAAAACCACGATATGCTCTAAGTTGAAATGTCATCCCCAAAAATTCATTAACAAAAATTAACAAAATTAATATTAAGGGCACAAATTGTTTTAATTTTTGATGGTTGGTCACAAATATATACACGGCATATACCGGCGATAATGGTACATGTTCTAGGCCCCTTTAATTATGAAATATTAATCGTAATGCCAAAACCACGATATGCCCTAAGTTGAAATGTGAACTTCAAATTCGTTAAAAAAATTAACAAAAAATTAACATTAAAGGGGACACATTGTTGTAACTTTTGATTAGGTGGTCATAAATATTCGGCATTGTTTAACTATATATCACAGCAGATACCGGCGATAATGGTACATATTCTAGAGCCCCTTTAATTATGAAATATTAATCGTATAAATGCCAAAACCAGATATGCCCTAAGTTGAAATGTCAACTTCATAATTCATTAACAAAATTAAAATAAATTAACATTAAAGGGGGCAAAAATTGTTTTAATTTTTACCGGCGATAAGGTACATATTCAAGAGCCCCTTAATTACAAATATTAATCGTATCATGCAAAACCACGATATGCCCTAAGTTGAAATGTCAACTTATAATTCATTAACAAAAATTAACAAAAATTAATATTAAAGGGGGACAATTTGTTTTAACTTTGATGGTTGGTCATAAATACTCTGCATTGTGTAATATACAGGCAAAACCGACGATAATGGTAAATCTCTGAGTCCCTTTAATTATGAAATATGAATCGTAAAACGCCAAAACCACGATATGCCCTAATTTGGGTTGTCAACTTCATAATTGATAAAAAAATCAAAATGAACATTAAAGGGGACACAAATTACCAACGGAATTTAACGGGAAAAGGCTATCATTAACATGATGACAGATGACCAGATGGTATAGCTGGCCGTCTGAGGTGTTATTATGTCCTCTGACAGGGTCTGTGATTGACGCAATGATGCCTATATCGTGTTGATAGATTAATGACAACTGTTATCATAGGATCTTAAAACTATGGGTTTTAGCCCATATAAAGGATGTCCTTGCTATGTTGAGACAACAATTAGCCGCGAACAGATGAGACCCAGGAATAAAATAATCTATAAAATAACCACTCTGTTGTCTTACAGTAATCCTTTATGGTTTTTTACACTATTACGTTACATCAAGGGCAGTGACAACTTAATTTCGAAGAAAATGAGTGCCTCTGCATGGGTTCTAAACTTCTGGGTGACTTTCTATTCATCTTTAAATAGACAGTGTATTGGAACTACAGGCCTGACATTCTAAAGCGGCCGTTGTTTCATGTAATTGAACAACTGTATTATGAGCCCCAATATCCGACTTCATTCGGTTTCGTTGACGTAAAGCAACGAAATTCCAAGTTCCTAGCGTTCATTGAAGCGAAAAAATCCAAACACTTCGTCCCCTTTCCGTATGAACGGTGATTTAAACTATCGTGTTACATTTATTGCAAGGAGTGTAGACTCTTAATCCCCGTAAAATTCAGTTGAGTTGACTTTCTTTTTAAATTTTGTATATTCCTTATAATTCACTTGACATCTATTGATTTCTAGTCCTATACATCCTCATCATTTCCTCTCCCAAAATCACCATATAACGGGACAAAATTGACAAGCTAAGTCCCAAAAGATATTTTATTTAAATTTTTTTTATATAGGATCTTGTTTAATTGTATTTTTCTTGGGAATTATTAATATTTTTGAGTTATAATAATTTTGAGTTTTCTTTTATATAGTGATTTGTATCGGGAATCCATTCTTGGGTTTCGGAATTTTAAAAATGAATAAAAAATATTAAAAAAAAGTTGAATGTGTTCTTTTGTGTTTATATTTTTGTGTCATTATGTCTCAACTTGCCCGAAATCATCAATATGCATGCTGCGCTTGCCCCCTCCACCACCAACCGCACACCTCCCGCGCGCCAGGCACACACCAGTCGCTTATGCGCTGATGACGTCATCGCTCCAGATGTCTCAACGCCCGAAATCATCAATATGCATGCGGCTTGCGCACTCCCCTCAGGAGTAAGTATTTGTGTTAGTTTGTGGGAGGTAAGTATTTTTTGTGCAGTTTGGGGATAGTGCAGTTTGTGGATTTTGTGTGCAGTTTGTGTACAGTTGTGTGCAGTGGTAAAATTGGTTGAAAAAAAAAATTTAAAAAAATTCAATCATGTGTTTCAGCATTAAGACCACAAATTTTTTTACTTGGCCAATATGACGTCATAAAATTTTTTGTTGGCCATCAAAAAATTGTGGTGCTCCTCCCCACAAAGTGCAAAACCCCCCACAAAAATGCAAACTCCTCCACATTGCTCACTGCACCAAAAAACCTCCTCAATCCCTCCTCAATCCCTCCTCAATCCCTCCTCATCCCTCCTCAATCCCTCCTCAAAACTCAAAAATTGCTCCACAAAGAGGACGATTGCTGCACCTTCTAACCCCACTTATAATGAAATTATAGACGAAACTTCAAAAAAACATTTAATAATTTAAAAGAATAGTAGGCTATTTGTCATCCAATTATATAAAAATTGTTCCTTCCTTAGTTTAATTACTGTTGAAAAATTTGATTATTCAAAATAACGGGGGGACACATGCATAATAAACATTTTTTTAAATTAACAGTGATAAATGGTTGAAGTTTTACATTGAAGAAACATCGAAAGGTAATATTTGCGTACATTAAATCTATTATCGCCCTTTGATGATTTCAATCGTGTATATTAGGAAAACAATTTTTCCTCTTTTTATGCCTCGCGATTTGGGTTGACTCAAGAAAAAAGACACGGACGAAAGATTCAGTTGAAATCCCCCTCATCCTTGGTTTTGAAACACACCGAAAAAAGCATTATATGGTGTTTCAGGATGGTATTCGGTTTCTCAAGATCCCTTTAGGAAAAATTTTTGTCCCCTTTTTTCCACATGGATAAGCACCGTTTAAAACATGTTAAATACATTTTAATTTTTTGAAGGGGGAAACGGTAAAATTTTTCAATAACATTCAAAAGACATGCTGAGTTTTCGATATTAAAATACCCTGATAACGCTCGCATAGGGACGCCCCTAAAAAAGCTGGGTTAAATTTTTAAATTAGTTAAATAAAAATTATTTCAATTTGTGATAGTTAATAGGAAGTCATCATTTAAAGGATTACGCATCTACGGCTGTTCTAGTCGGAGTTCTTTTTTACAAAACAAATTTCCATGGGGCAAGTTTAAACAGGTTTGCTCAAATACCTTGCCACTGATCGTAGAACGACGGCTCCGGGCCAGACAGCATTTTGCAAAACGGGAATAATGGTATGAAAAAAACAACATTTTTTTTCACTTGCACTGCGCTCAATGATATAAGAACCGATGAATATGTTAAGGAAAAAAAAATTTCCCTGAAACGTATTGATGGGCGGGCCGGAAATACATGCGAAAATATTTTTCGTTTTCCCAAATTTTTTTTTTTCTTTTCCCGAGATTTTTTTTTTTCATTTTTCGTTTTCCCGAATTTTTTTCATTTTCGTTTTTTCCGTTTTAATTTTTTTTATTTTTTGTTTTCCAGAAATTTTTTTTTCATTTTCGACCAGTTTTATTTTTTTTTTTCGTTTTCCGAGATTTTATTTTTTTATTTTCGTTTTCCCCCCAGATTTTATTTTTAAATTTTGTTTTCCCCAGATTTTATTTTTTTTTATCTCGTTCCCACGGATAATCTCGTTCCCCCCGAGAAACCCCTTAGAGAAAATGCACATCAAATCCATTGCCACGGGGTTTGGGCTAGCCATGTTTTGGACATATTTTCTGACTTTAGAAGGGCCGTGGTGAGTTGCACCAATAGTAACCCTATTTCAGGATTTAAATGATGCTGACGCCGTGATCTTTTAAATTTAAAAAATACTTTGACCTTGGTATATAAAGATATCTTTTTTTATTTAAAAAAGCATAAAATAATTATAATGAAAGACACCTGAAGGGTATTGTCCAAAATCTTTATCGTGAAAGACAACAATTTGGTGATGTCGTATGTTTCATCCAGCATGAGTTACAGGATTCAGGCCAGTTACATGGATATCGAATGATATATGCTAAAATGCCAACAAAGTGGTATTCGTGTTAGAAAAAGAAGATGTTCGAGTTCTGACTGATATTAAAAGTAATGGATCCAGAAGGTGTAGAATTAAGACAGTTTGGTGACGTCTTGTCAGACGTGCTTATTTTGCCAAAGTGACCAAATTACATATGGCATGTCGATGGGTATGATAAGTTGAAAACCCTATGGCTAGCATCAGTGGCTGTATAGATGGATACCAAGAAACTAATTTGGTTAAATGTACCATACAAATAATGATCCAAAAGTAATGTTATCTTAATATCCTTCACCATGCAAAGCTATAAATTTTACCTAATAATTTGCACAATTAACACAATTGGATTTATTAGGAAAACAACCATTCAAAAGGAAAACAAATGACAGAAATTAAACAACTTACCGTCACAAACAAATTATTCATTTTAATATTTTATTATCGTTCGACGTCAATTTCAGTCAATAAAACATTAAAGCCACATAGAATCTTAAACTTTGCGACTTGTGACTATTTTCACAGAGTGAGTCACAAATGTATGTGAACGTTTTAAAAGTACATGAAAATAATGTATGAAAACAATTTAAATAATTTAAAACAGCAAAAAATTAAAACCGAGCAGACTTAGACAAACTTTTGAAGGATACTTTTGAAGCTGTAGCGAGTGTGGTGGTTGCCCATGTCGTGCGCGCGCGTAGTGATCGTGGCACAGAAAATGGACATATTCGTGCTTTTCAAGAATTCTTCCGTCGCAATAACGACTGAGGGAAAAGAGTGAAGATTGAAGGAGCGAGTACTACTAATCAGAGGACTGAATGTTGGTGGAGTTTTGCGCAAAGAACAATGTACTCATTTCTGGATTGAATGTTCAGGAACTCCTGGAGAGGGGACTTCACTGGGAACTTTTTGGACAAGAACCTCGTCCAGTTTTTGTTTCATGGGTGTCATCCAGGGGTAACTAAACCACTGTGGTCAATTTATACGTACTGGTGATGGGGGTAGGGTGGGGGGCTGCTGAGCACGTGTCCCTCCTTGACCTCATGATTCACTGGGGAATGGTGCACCTCGCCTGTATTTGTATAAATGGGAAATTGTTGTTGGGGAAAACAATAACAATTAAAAAGCATGTCCAAGTTTTCCAATGAAGAAAATTTAAGTGGCACATACACAATAATAACTGATAACCAATGTTTTATTAATACTACATAAATCAATACCTAATGTCCATATTAATGAGGGCACAGTAAGTTGTGGCTATTGTATTAATGAAATTGTTTCAATGTAGTTCATGTTAACGACATTCAAATGGACAGTTAAATAGACTAGATTGTTTGATTTCAAACTTTGTGCTGATGTATTATTACTATCTATTTTTTTGCTACAAAAATAACAAATCGCACAAGTATGTTGACTGAAATGTTTATCATTTTATTTTATTTATTTGTTCTGGCTTAGGAATTTGAATATGAACCCTTGACCAACGCTATTGCATGATCATATGGCTTAATTTGGTATTTGATCCCACCCATTTCAACGCGTTTTATCACTTTATTGATTTCTAATTAATATTTTGACAGGGGAGAACTTGACCAGACGGCTGAGATGTGGAACACACACACAGGATCTGACCCTCCAGGAATGTCCGGCCGGTGCCTAGTGGGCATCCCATGCCAATGTACCACACACCTCAGATTTAAAAGAAGACAAACTATGTACTACTGTTGATGATGATGAATGATTGCATGCAACAGCGAAGTTGAATTCCGTTCCACCACACCCTGTGACCCAGATGTTTATGAGTTGTGTGTGGATATCATGAGTAGGTCAACCCAACTCAACCACTTGACGTTTATCATGCCAAAATTTGGTAATTTCCACCTTCAACGGGAGATCATGGTGTTGTTTTGACCGTGACATTCATAACCTTTGGTCTTATAACAACCCTTGACATAATTTCTATCATTTTATATTTGCGTAAATTATCAGTTGAGAAACCATTTTGTGTTCGTTTGAATACAATTGATCTTTTATTCCATTACTATAAACAAGTGACATCGTGACAATATACATAACTTCGATTTATATTCCACAGTTGGATGAAAGTAGTTTTTCAATCGCAATAAGAATGCTCGTCCCTCATAATGTTCCCTATGTATAGTACATTCCATCTGTGAGAATTGTTTCAATACCTTTAAACATGACAATACAAAACTGTTTGTTTCCATATTTGACAAAGATTAAAGTAAAATGTATTCTAATATTTTTTTTCTTGAGCAAAAGTTCCAAAATACCTTTCAATATATATATTTTCCAGAGAGAACTATTGCTTTTATGAATTGTTGTAACATGCCATTGAATTATATGCTGATGTATTTAGAATTAATAAATAATAGACACCGTATTATTTATACATCAAGTCCAGTATAAAGTCCAGTCTAAAATCTCAAAATATACAGTACACTCAAAAAAAGTCGTTTGATAAACCACCAGGATTTCTTTGAAAGTCTTTAAGAAGGTTGTGTATTCAGGTTTTATTTAGGTTTGAATAAGGAAATTTGGTATTGTTATCATGGACGAGTAGAGGTCTCTATGATCTTATCCTAGTTCTGATTGGATAGCAAGTTCATTCATGAAATGAATGATTATACACTATGTATATACTGCCAAGACATGGAATTATCAAATCAACACATGTTATACTAGTAGAAAATGAGTATTGAATAAAATTCTATTATGAGTAAATGAAACAAAAACGTTGTTGCATTCAAGTTTAAAAATATATATATATATATTATTTTACAAACAGTAAAATGCGAACATGGTGCCTGAATACATTACAAAATACTTTTGGCAAACAGTAAAAATGCTAAACATGGTGCCTGAATACATTACAAAATACTTTTCAAGAACAGAGTAAAAATGCTAAACATGGTGCTTTGAATACATTACAAAAATACTTTGGGCAAACAGTAAAAAATGCAAAACATGGTGCCTGGAATACATTACAAAATACTTTGGCAATGAGATATAGTATACACGATACATACAATAATGTTGCAAATAATAAGTATCATCTTAAACAGAACTTTACAATGTATACAAAAGGGTCATCAAAAGCATTCACTTTGTGTCTTCAACTGGCTCAACAACATGGGTACAGCCTTGATTAGAAAGTCAATGTCAAATCCTTTTTCATGAGACACAGGTGTGACCCCTTTAAATCCATATTTCTGAACAAATTATCTTGATGTGGATATTTTTTCTTTTTCATACATATAAAACACGCTTCACTTCCTACTGCTCAATAGGTTATGAAACTCTTTTCTTGAAGTTGGTTCAAACTTTGAACCTGACTGTGTTAATATACATCTAGACGGACATTAGAATTTGAACAAATTACCATCAATAATGCACTGCATTAATTTACTGATATAAGGAAGGATCAACTAAAATGTTTGTGTTGGAAATCATCAACTATATACTTTTTATGAATGTATTTTTAATAATAATATTTTTATTATTATTTTGTAAAAATTATTTGACAATTTGCACATAGTAAATTATTCAAAAGGGTCAATGGCCACTCCCAGATGACTGTGAGGCTTGGTTGGTTTAGTTTTGAAACAAAAAAATAAGTCTATGTTCAATCTGTACTTAAATTAAAACAATCTTAATTATCTCATGGATTGTCCCTGTCTTTCTAAAAGTTGTTTTGATAGTTATTAACCCCTCGAGATTACCCGCAAAGGGTCTTCGTGCCATTTTTTGCATAAAGTGATTTTCGAACACTTTTGGTGATCCACTTCATGATAACTCCCATCAACATTATATTTTCTTTTTTGAAAGAGTAACATTAGAAATACTTGAAAAAATGCAGCACACAATACTACGGGCGAAAAAGGAGTCATGTATTCTTTGATGCCCCTGGCAGGACACATATATTCTGGTATCTGAGAGCAATTACACATCACCGGGTCAAGCACAAGACCCCACCCCCGGGTCAAAATTAGTATTCAGCAAGCAGCAGTCCAGCACCTCCTTAGATGACAGAGCAAGGCACACACAGTGACATATGTCATTATTGTGGGTTATAAGTTATATAGGGTTGAGAAATGGTCAAAACACAAAAACGGTTTTCAAACATCAATATTACCATACAAATAGTAGTGTTTAACCAACAAAAATGGGCACAACACAAAAAACAGTTGTTCAACATACAAACGCTGTTGTGATAAATGATAAATGTATCTATCAATACAATGTATGTCCAGAAACAAACGTTAGAAGAACTTTGAGGACAAGAAGGTTTGTTTTTATTTATCACAGCTACATGTTCATGTAGGGTTACATTATGTCCATCCCAGATATCTAGAAGACAATATTGATTGCCATTCACTTGAACTCACGATATGATGTGTATGTGATGGCAGATTCAGTACTGGACCACAAGTATGTGCGCAACAGGCTCATGCAGCAAGTCCATCACTCTAGGTCCTTGAATTCTACCAGAATCCTTGAACAGAGAGATGATACTTCAGATGCTGTCAAGTAATCAAGCATCACCAGATCCTCATTATCCTGTGCGCGAATGAACTGCATCAAATCTTAAGGCTTGACTTTGTTCCTTGGTTTGGGATCTGCGGCGCAGGAGGTCGCATACTTTCTTAGAGGTAGGTTTTAAGTTGTCGCGGATGTAATACAATCCACATTTGGGAAAACACTGACCAGCGAATCTTGAACCACTGGCCGATAGCTTCCAGGGCATAGTTGCTGTTTTGTATGATGCATTTGTGTGCCATCTGCATGACAACAGGGCGAACCCAGCTCCATCTTTGCATGGTGCATGACATCCCTTCCGGTCAAGCAGGTTCAAACACCTCACTGTCGTCACCGATAGATGACCAGCAAGTGCAGACTTAACAACTTCCCCATCGGTATCACTAAGAAACAATAAGAATACCCACAAAGGCCGATACTGTCTCCTCTCCAAACATTAACGCCTGAAAGAAAAAGCTGAGCCACTGCGCGAACACCTGGATGATCGAGGTACCCTCGCTAATATACGGCCGACAGATTGCCATTCTTCTAGTCTGTACTCTGGACTTAGTGATGACTCTATAACTTTCCATCTGCCAAGTAGAAAAGAAGAAACCCAAAAGAAATGTATGCCTCCCCTTGACACTCCTGCCGCATCTCACCAGCCTCATATCCACAAAGGTAACCTGTATGACATATTAATGATTTCTGTGTCTTGAAAACTCATCATCTCCCCTCTGAATGTGTATTCGATGCAGACGTGATGTTCATGCAATTCCCATCAGGCATGGTTGTTGGTAATGATTCGACACAAATGAATCATTTGTGTTTATTTCGGCTGGTTCAGTGGGACGGACTGGAGACAGACTTAGATGTAAGTTATCGCTCACTTTCACTGGCAATCTTCATTTCTTGTCGCCTCTACAACAGATTCTGTGTCTGAATCAAGGTCAATCACACCTCTTTAGATATTTCAGCCTGTGATGGGGAAGTGCGGCATGGCAAAGTGTCAAGTGGAAAACTTTGTCATTGGAAGCTTTAAGCGAGCCTTCACTCCGCCGCCATCGTAATGCGTTTGAGATTTTCTATTCACTGCGCCATCGCAGGAGCTATCTTCTGAAGATATAAGGTTCACATGTGAGTGCTTTGTGCATACGTGAAGTCTCAATATTTAACGCTTGTCTCTTCATATAGAGCTCAGCAATAGTCGATGTTCCCATGCCACAGCTTCCTGAAGTCTTGCACCGAGAAAGTGAATTCATCTACTGTCTCTTCTTTGATATTTTCCATTTGGAAAGAATAACATCTTTCCCTGCTTCTCCAATATGAGACATCTTCTCCTTCATTTTTTCCACCACAAGTTGTCGAGTACCACCTTCTGGCTTCTAACCTGCTTGTATGATTGATCTATTTCATCACAACCAACCATCCCAATTCTATACGTCTATTCTTTTTTTGGCAGCGTTTGTGTTGCTTTTGATGACTTTTGAATGACTGTCACCGTCATCCGACTGGTTCTTTCTTCTTCGATTGGACAGTTTGGTCATGAGCCTATCGAGCACAGTGCTAGGGTCTGTGTGGATGCTTTTGTAGCTTTACAGAACGAAACTGCTGCCAATCTGTCGCTGCCGTATGCAGGTATGTATTTCTTCATTGAAGTGTCATCCATCAGTATAGTAGTGTGCTACAGTCAATCTACAAATCAAATAAATACAATTTAGATATTAAATTATAATGGTGGGCTACAGTGTATACAGGGGTCGTAAAAAAGGGTAACGATTCAAATTCCTTTAGGGACCAGTTCATTTAAAAAGCAGATTACAGCCCTGGAGCATTTTGACACCTTTTTTTTTTTCGAAATGCAGCCTAACAATGAGTTAAAAGGGCCCTCAAAAATTTTTCTACACATTTCTATTGATTTTGATGTTGTTTCTTTTATGTTAGGTCAAGGAATTCGATGAGTGTGATTATTTTCACTTAATGCAGGTTGCGCCTATATTGTAAAGTTGAGAGTTTTTCCCAATTGTTTTTATTGTTTCGACTATGCCCACAAGATTACATCACCATACATGCATATTAATAATCTCAGGTATACTATGGATATATAAACGGATACAGCCAGTTGATTCATTGCAGTATGGACTTGCTATGTCTTATAGACTTCAAATGGAAAGTAGTGTAGTAACATGCACACACATGATGTTCACAGAATATGGATTTACAATTGTATTATATTTAATGAAAACACAGCCCGAATCCATTGTTTATGGTGGTTCAAACAAACATCTTTGATAATTGCCAGAACATCCTTTTTGTGCTGTTAAATTTTATGGTCATGTGACCTCACAGGTTTGGTAAAAAACTATACAAATAATGAAAAATACTCAATTTCACATATAGGTTGTACCTTGAAGTGAAATTAATCACTCTCTTTGGCTGAGTTCCTTGACCCAAATATATACAAACCAACACCAAAATCAATAGAAAGGGTATACTTAGAAAATAGAATAATAAAGGTATGAACATAATCAACTCCAATGACAATTTTCAGGACCCCCCCTTAGGATCCACTCTCACCCCAATTATTTGTTTGGACAACACTAACTAATTTTGGGGCTGATTTTGATAATAGGTGTCAAGATACTGAGTGGCTGCACCCTGCTTCAAATAATTGATGATTTTGAAGACTGTATCATTACAATAATCTAGTTTCACATAAACTTTAACCTGTGAAAAATTTCATCCATTTCGCATTCATATTTTTCAAGAAAACAGTGAAGAACCATTATATTTTATCAGTTTATTCATAACATGCTTGATTTTGATTGATTGCAACTGAAATCAACAGCATTTCAGGTAAATTTGTACATCCCTTTGTAAACAGTGCACTTTTCAGATTGAACATTTGCTTTATTTTTCTATTGGCCCATCTTCCCTCTCCCACTTTTTCTCCATTGAAAAAAAAGTAAATTTTGTCCTGTATAGGTTTCTTGAGTTGATCTCAACATTTGACAAACAATGAAAGTTTTCCGGAGATATGTCATCATCTGTGTAACAACATTGAACTGGTGTGTGTATACACCAGGACACGCCATCATGTGTCTTGGGTTGTTTTCAGGCCACGATACATCTTGTCAAAATGATGAACACTTTAGACACACACATATTGTAATGCATGTACTTTTCATGGCCCCATTGTTTGGAAATGATAATGCACTTCAGAATTACACAGAATATTCCCCCAGCATGTGGGCGTATTCTACCACCCCATGTCCCAGAGTCTCCTATATTAGAGATCATATTGTCTTGTCATGCTCCTAACACACATATGTATACAACTGTTTTTAAAGGTTATGGTGGACATAATAAGAGGGCACTCTTAATAATAATAATGTAATAATGTATAGATTTATACAGCGCATCGCATCCACCAACTATGGGCGCCAAGGCCATTACACATATCCCTGCTCAAGGCTCATAAGGCTCATAAATCATTCCTGAAACCATCTCAGCTCCCTGGGAGTATACAGCTCAATTGCTGCCATTTCTAGCGCATAGAGCAAACCATCTCTGCCCTCACAGGCACCATTTAACCCTGGGTGGAGAGAAGCAATTATGGCTAAGTGTCTTGCTCAATATCACAGGTGTCACGGCCGGGCTCGAACCCACACACTTCTGCTGCTGGCAACACCAGAACTTGAGTTCAGTGCGCCAGACCGCACGACAACCACTTTACGCGCATTATACAACACACGGGACCTACGGCTTTACGTCATTCCCATCCGTTTACGGAAAATCAGACAACATGTTTAATGAGGGTTAAATTAAAAACAAAATCTTTTTTTGATCCCAAAACATTAAACACGGGGATATTTTTAATATGCATGAATTAATACCTTGTCATCTCGAAAGCTTGAAGATCATCCCCCTTTTTCCCTTTGGGAAATTAGGTTATGATGGTCTTTTTTCAAAACCTGTACGGGCGAAACAAAATTCATTTTCTAAACCCCAATTTTTTTTTCCCCCTCTTCATCTTTAAATGGATGTGAACCTTTTTGGATGTTTTCAAAAAAATGGAAAAATGTAACTGGAAAAAATTCAAACTCAAACCAAGCTTTTAAACCATTACAGTACATCAATTGCAATTTTTCATTTAATTAAAGTGTATAAAATGGTGGGCCCAAAAACCTAATTTCTTTTTTAAAAATTTTGGGGGGGGATTTTTTACCCAGGGGGCAATATAAGTCTCTTTGAATTAACAGCCATTCAGAAAAAAACAGGAACGTTAAAGACTTTAAAAAAGGGAAAAATAAGTCAAAAAAGAATCCCACAAAAAAAAAAAAGGGTTGGTCTTTAAGGTTTAAAAGGGGTCAATGAATAAAAAAAGAAGAAAAGGAAAAATCATAATTTTTTTTATATACTTGAAAATGTTTCAGAACATTAAAAAACATATCAACTCTTTCAATTGAATTTGAAAATTTTTTTTACTATAGATCAGGCCTTTGAATCTTTGTCTTCTGATTGGTGAAAAAACAGACAAAAAATAGAGAAACTTTTTGGAAAAAAAGGGAAAAGGCATATTGGTAAATACTTGCAACAACTCCTTACAAAATCCCCTTTTAAAAAACCCCCATGCAAACATACATGTACTACTAGTACTAGCAAACTGTACTAGCCCATTTTCCCTTTCCCTCCATGCTTCAACTTGCTTTTAGAGTGTGATGACGATTACATGTTTTATTTTTAAAAGTCCCCCTATGTACATGAACATGGTTCGTGGTACAGTGTTTTTATAGGCCTACTGTTTTTTGCATTTTTTGGAAGATATCCCCAAATTTTTTCAAAATTATTAGTCCCGATTTAAAATCTTGACAATCTTTTTATTCATTATTGCATTATATTTACGCCAGGCTGGGCTACTGTATCGGGGGAAGACACCTCATTCAACCAACCTACCTTCAATTAAAAAGACAATACTGTAAACTTTGGTTCTGGTAGGTCTTTGCAAACTGCGGGTTTTAATCTCACCACACAGGGGCTTAGAAATTAGTCGTCGTATCGATAGTATACGTACTGCTTTTACTAGTACACATGTACAAAATAACTATTTTGTCACTCAAGTGCTACATACGTACGTAGGGCCCGGAGCGATCGAGCGGTCAAAACATGGCCCGCCATTAAAAAAAAAAATCCCCGGGAAAACGAAAATGAAAAAAAATAAACTGGGAAAACAAAAAATAAAAAAAAATAAACTCGGGAAAAGGGAAAATCCCAAAAAAAAACTGGGAAAACAAAAAATAAAAAAAAAAAAAAACATCGGAAAAACGAAAAATAAAAAAAAAAAATTTCCCCGGGAAAACAAAAAATGAAAATTAAATCTCGAAAAACAAAAAATGAAAAAAAAAAAACTAAAAAAACAAAAAATAAAAAAATAAAATCTCGGGAAAACGAAAATAAAAAAATTAAAACTGGGAAAACGAAAATGAAAAAAACCTCGGAAAACGTTTTTTTTTTTTTCCTTTCCCTTTCCCGGCTCCGTATTTTTGGGAATTATTTATGTCAAGTAACTTAGATGTTTAAATTGAACCTTACATTAGGTAGTGATGTATCAATTAACCCAAAAACAAATGGGGATGTTGACAATACTTATTTTTTTTTGATGAATTTTTTAAATCTTACACCCGTTTCAAAAGGGTAAAACTGACTTCGTAATTGATATTTATACATGTTTTGTTTACTGACATTGCTGTTGATTATTTATAGCCTTTTTTTGTATTGTTTCATTAAATAAAGGCATTGTGTTTAAAGATGATGGTCGCCAGAGGGTTGAACTTCCCCCCCCGGGGTTTATCAACCGTTAATTCATGCGTCTCCTCCGCGGGTGGAGGGGGTTTTTCATGAACGGGATTCTCTTTTTCGCTTTTACATGTTTTTAAACCCAAATTTTTTTCATGTTTTCATTTTCTCTTTTGCGTATGGGTTAAAAAGACGATGCGTTGGGGCGTTAGGAAAAGCCTAAGCTATCCCCTTTAAAACCCACACTGTTGGAACGCGGGTCGGGGGCTTTGGGCACGGGCCGGGGGGAAACCCCAATTTTTGTTGGATGTTTTTCAACCCAAAAAGGGTTTTTCATTAGTAAAAGTTGAAAAATGTTTAGGCTTGTTGGTTAAAAAGTTGGAAATGTTTTAAAAAGGTTTTTTGTGGTTCCATGTGGTCTGTGTTAGTTGGGGGTTTTTTACCAGCGTTCTAGCAGTGTACAGGTTTTCAAATCATCTTTTGACACAATTAAGACCGTGCAATTTGTTTTGCAATTTATTTTGTAAATCCATTTACTTTATATTATTTATTTTTTGTTTTGAAAAGCAAAGCGAATCGGGATATGGCCCTACATTGGTTGTTGCATTTTTTTTTTGTCACCCTACCTCCAGAACCTGGCATTTTGGGGTCTACTGGTTATCTATAAACGGTGGGCGTGTCTGGTCCTTCGCCCAGCTCCATTTCCTTTTTTTTAAAATTATTAATTATTTAATATTCTTATTTTTAAAATATTGTTATTTTATAAAATTAATTGTTGTAACTATTGTACTTAAATTTTTTTGATGGATCCCGATTTTACATACATCGTGTGCCACTGTTTAAAAAAGTGTAATTCAAACAAATAAAAAATATTAAACAAGTTGACTGATTTGCAATTTTTTGGTCCTTGTTTTTAATTATTTTTCATCCCCAATAAAATTTTATTATTGTGTGACCATAAAATGGGGTAGATTCTATTGCTTTAAAATAATACTTATTGTAAAAAGAGGCATCAGTTTTTAAAAATGTATTTATTTAAAGTGGTTCAACCACTAAAGGGTTATTTC
Organism: Zoroaster sp. YZ-2022; assembly: GCA_029582265.1. Classification (NCBI taxonomy): domain Eukaryota; kingdom Metazoa; phylum Echinodermata; class Asteroidea; order Forcipulatida; family Zoroasteridae; genus Zoroaster; species Zoroaster sp. YZ-2022. The sequence continues at coordinate 5,539 of JAQQFT010000092.1, read as the reverse complement.
ATTTAACTGCATACAGTGTACAGGGAATTTTGGGATTAAAAACCCGGGGCCTGAATTAAATTACCGTTTTACAGTACTTGTTTATACGTCTGTACGTATGTACATCGACAATTCATTATTACGAAAATGTTTTCCGGATCAATTTGTTTTGCATCTAATATGCATAATTATTTAATGATCTACGTCATCTAAAATCGCGCCATATGATTGGCTAAAATATCGGGGATCGAAACTCGTTTGCAAAAAAAAAAACCCGGGCCTGTATTTGTGCATCCCCCTACGTACTCCCAGTATTATACGGGAGACGTCAAATCGACACGCGTACGTAACACGACACAATAGTACAAAAATTGAACTCCCGTATACCATACACAAACAAAATAATTTGGCTGCCCGACACTTACGGCGTTGAGGGGAGCATGGACGCAGTACATGTAAGAAAGGTCAAAACCATCCAAATTTTTGTATTTTTTACCCGACATACTTAATCAATAGACTTATTTTCAAATTATAAAAATCTGAGGCCTATAAAGGTTGTGGGTAGAATGTCGTATTGGCCCCCCTTTTTTCATTAAATATTTTTTTTATAACCTAACACGAAGTAATTTACCTACCGGGTACAGTGCCTTGTGCCCTGTACTAGTGGGGGGAGAACATATGGATGATGGGACATTTTTAAATTATTCCAGGAATTTTTTCATAAAAAAATGGTTTTTTGGTATACGAACTTCCTCAGTAAAGGGTCTGATCTTGTATTGAAAACCCACATTAAACACAGTCATTGTTCCCCAATTTTACCTAAATGCGCACTGTTTTAAATCATGGAAAGAAAACTTCCTCCATGTTATATAAACAAGGTAATTCAAATAAATTAAGTTTGGGTTTCAGTTTTTTTCCCTTTCGTAAAATTCTTTTGAAATCGAATTTCAATGCAACCTCGGGGGCGCTTGGCGTTTTGAGCGCAAAATTGATCATCGAAAATTGATGTTGGTATAATGACTCACCCCCAAACTGTTAAAGTTTTGGGGGCACGAAAATTCAAAAGAAAAACAGTTGAATCATGTTTCATCTTATTCCAGATGGTTGTAAAATTGTTTTTTAAACTTGAAAAAAAAAATATTGTTTTCGATTTTTAAAATAAATGGATAATTTAAAAACTCTCAAAAATTTTTAAACAATATTCTTGAAAGACCAATAAAATGGAAAGGGGGTTAAATTTTTTTCAAAAATCTTTAAAAAATTTGAAATGTGTAAAATCTGTTAACATTTGTCAAATAAAAAAATTTTTTTTTTCATAACCATGATATTAATGTTCATTTTCTCCCAAAAATTTTCCACTACCGTGAAATAAAAAACAATTATGTAGTCTTTTTGCCTTCTATCAGGAATGTGTCCATTTTTAGGATCATTATTTCTTTCAAAATCATTCAAATGCAAACATTTTATATTTTTGGGTTTCCAGAAAAAATTGTTTACATGAAAATAAAATCACAGATGTTTGAAAAAATTGAGGTCATTAAACTTTACTATTTGTTCTAGTAAAAACAGTGGTTAAACAACTTTTCCACTTTCACAGCACTAACTTTTAGTAAATCAAAAATTTCACTATAATTTTTTTTTCTGAACAAACGATAATTTATGCAACCAAAAAGCCCTAAGTTTTCCGGGAAAAGCTAAGCCAAAAGTAGGCGCTTTCACGAGTGCGGGGGCGACATGAAAGGACTACATGTGGTGGCCTATTGGGGTCCCTATTTTTTTGAAGGGGGGGATTTTTTTAAAATCAAATCCAAAACCATCTAAAGTGGTTTTAAAAAAAGTTTTCATTTTCGTACCACCAAAAAAACGATGAATGATTTTTTTTGGTTTGGGTTTTCCAAAATCCAAAAGTTAAAAGTGGGGGCCGGGTCGAATGTCATATCCGCCCCCATATTTTTGTTAGAACTTGCCAATGGGGGCTAGGCCTTTGGGCAATCTTTTTAGGGGAAACGATGATCCACTTAAATTGTTCGAGTTGTCCCTGGCTTGTCAAAAGGGGCGAGTTTTCCGTGGCGAGGTTTTCCGGGGGGGGTTGTCGGGGTGAGTTGTCCGGTCGTTGTCACATGGGCGGGGTTTTCTTAACCTGAACATTAGTACTGGTGGGCGTTCCCAAAGGAGCTCAAAAAACCCTTTTTCGGCGATTTGCTTCCCGCAGTCCACTAGACCGTGGGGATATCCAACGGGCGGGGTTGCCCAAAGCCCAATGTTTTCAATTATTTTGGTTTGTAATCTTATTTTCAAAAAGTTAAAGTCATCCTCAACGGTAAACACATGTTTTGGGGTCAACGTTTGCCCCCAATAGGGAAAATGGTTCCCAAGTGCAGTGGTCTTTTGGTAAGATATTTTGATACTTGGAAAAACAAATTACTTTGGGGTAGAATGGATCTGGGCCACTATTTTCATTAAAAATAACCAAAAAGTAATCTTTCCTACCTGGGAAGGGGGAGAACATATGGATGATGATGGACATACTTCAAATTTTTCCCGGGTATTTTTTCTTTAAAAAACAGGATTTTGGTTCTGACTTCCTCAGTCATGTGTCTGATCTTTAAAGCCACAATTATGACCAACACAGTCATTGTACATAGTGGCAACTATAATTAATAGGGGTTTTTCTATTTTCTGAAGGGGGGGATTTTTTAAAGGAAAACAAGTCCAAAAACCCTCATAAAACCATTAAAAATGGTTTTAAAAATAGTTTTCCTTTTTTTACCACCAAAAAACGATAAATATTTTTAACGGGTTGTGATTGCAAAAAAAAAACAAAAAACCCTTAAAAAGGGCGGGCCGATCACATTCTCCCTTACTTTGGGGAGGAGGGGAGGAGGAGGAGGGGGGAGGAGGGGGAGGAGGGCGGGCGGGGGGGCGGGCGACGGGCGGGGGGGGACGGAGGGGCGGCGGGCACCGACGACGACGACTGACTGACTGACGACTGACTGACACTGACGACGACTGACGACTGACTGACTGACTGACTGACTGACTGACTGACTGACTGACGATGACTTCAAACGAAAAAAAAAGGCTTTCGTGAACCATGGTGAACACGAATACACATTTGTGACATGTCCTTTCATGGTCTGATTTAACTTTATGGTAGAATTCTGTGTTTACCATATTATTCCTCCCTATATACTGGGATATTGAGAAAAAACTTTTTGAAAATGATGGGCCGTCCCCAGCAAAGAAATAAATAATTAGTTAAGGATTGGGGGGAAAGGAGGCGGCAAAGAGGACAAAGGTATTCATCACCTTCAATCAATTTACCCTATACTTTATATACATTGTCGTGGACCTCTTTTGGGCGGTTTATCCCTTTTTGCTGTACCATGTCTCTTTTTCATTTCAGCTACCCTGGATCCACCTTTATAAAATGTACTGTTTGGACTGTTAAAGATAATATTAGTCTGTCATCAAAAATTATTTATTGATTTCATATCTCGTTGACAAATGATTTATGTTAATATTCTGATGTTATTGTCATTTTGTGTGAGATAATAACGTTACCATCACAACCATTACCATCACAATGGGCCTACATCACAACCATTACCATCACAACAATACCGAACAAAACTGAACAAAATAGTCTGTTCTCAGCATATATTATTTGACTGCGGGTGTTTCCACTACTTGTTTCATGTTGCAGCGTGTTCTGAATGCGTTGTTATGCATACAGTATTGGAACACCCAATATTAAGTTATTGTCCTTTTGTGTGAGATATAGTTACCATCACAACCATTTCCATCACCTCACCATGACGACCATTACCATCACAACAATACCGAACAAAACTGAACAAAAATAGTCTGTTCTCGGCATATATTATTTAAAAACCGACTGCGGGTGTTTCCATTAACCTCTCAGTACCAATTGTTTTGACATAAACAACCACTGGCGACCGCATTGTTTGACCACTGGCGTGAAGCACACATTCTTAAAAAAAGCTTGTGTTCAAGGCATTTACATACTCTATTATCAGCTTGAAGATATCGTTTTAAAACAAAATAATAAGAGGTAAATTCACGTTTTTGCACCATTGACAGATTGTTAATTGTCAAAATATTTACAAAAACATGCCCCAAGTTGACCTTTACTTCCTGTCCAAACCGAAAGTAAAAAGTTTAATATTAACAAAATCATCCACAAGAGGAAAATTCACAATCTTTGACCAAGGTACAGATTGTTAATTGCCCAAAAATATTTAAACAAAGTTGACACAATTTGACCTTACGTGCCCCGAACACGTAGTGTTTGTAAATACAAACACCAATCTCTGGTTTAATTGTAATTTTCAATATCATTGATGCCAATGAAATATGGACAATTACAAGTACATAAAAGCATTCAACCCGTGAAGCCCTTTTATTTGGGTTTTTTGTTTATGATGTACAGGCGGGAAAAAAAAATTTTGGTCTGAGCTCAGCTTCAAATAATACTCAATGATAGGTTATATTACCATGTCAAAAGGGATTTTCGGAGAAATAGCTTTTACTGTTGGTTTAGATAATAAAATGTATGTTATATAGGTTGGTGAAATTCTTGCGTCAGGAGATAAACAATTGATTTAATTTTGCCCTCACCGACGTGTGTATAGCACTGTATGCTTTCAGTGTCTGTGGAAAAACTACACGGTACTCCCACCTCCTGCTTACTAGTGCAGGCGTCTTAACCTCTCGACCACCGAGCTTGCCCGATGACAATTGGCGGCTAAATCCCATGTAGCAGCGGGTTCCCCGAATATATATATATAGGTTGGTGAAATTCTTGTTCGGAAGATAAACAATGATTTAATTTTCCCTACACTGGGAGTTTTTCACAACCCGGAAAGCCTGGTATCAGTGCTATCACACGTCGGTGTGGGCAAAAATTTAAAAATTAAATTTTGTTGTTTGGTTTTTTAAGACATAAGCTCTCTCAAAATGGGAAGAAGAATTTACTATTTGCCCTCTTTAACAAACTAAAGTAAGCTAGGCTTATATGAAATTCTGGGTTTCTGGCTTATTTAATTGTAATTTTCCAATGTCATTGATGCCAATGAAATATGGACAATTACAAGTAATATAAAGACCATTCAACCGTGAGTCCTTTATTTCGGTTTTTTTTTTGTGTACAGGTGGCAGGAAAAAAAACGTTTTTTGGGCTGAGCTCAGCTTCAAATGTGGTACAGTGATGTGTTATTTTTCCCCTTCAATTACTACCACTGAGACAGTTAATGAGTTGATACAAAATTTATCAAAGATTCAATATTTTATTTGTCATGAGGGTTTTTAGACAAAATGGTTTATTTCATATTAAACATATCACTAGTAATTAAAATCTTTAAAATTACTTAGTGTAAATGGCTGATCATATCACAATCTCTCCTATAAATATTTGTCTCAAGTGCTGTTTGTAATTGACTTTTCACCTTTTTTGAGAGAGGTATGTCCCGGTGTACCCTGGTTAAAATTGTGCTGGTTGGACCCGGGGCCTAAACCATATGGGGGAAAAAGGGGGTAT
>JAQQFT010000091.1:0-48742 GCA_029582265.1 Zoroaster sp. YZ-2022 | reverse complement strand
TTTGGGCGATAATGACATTTTCCCTCCTTTGTTAATTCTTTCATTTTCCAGCTTTTCCATCGCCATATTTTTCTTTTTCGCACGTTATAGTAACCGACCAAATGTTAATGTCTTTAACGAAATCTTGAGTTTACCGTCGCGATTATCGATTGTATTATTTAATGAGTTGTATTATTAGAATTTTTAACTTCGATCGTATGATGCATTTTATATTTAAAATTTATAATTTATAGTTGTATTATAATAAAATGTCGATTCAATAGCATTTCAACAATTTATCGAAACGGTATCCGCAATCAAATTTTGTACAAAACCAATTTTACTTCTGCGACTTGACGAATATTAATATTTACGTCAATAAAATGTTTTTAACGTAGAACTCTCTGATCCATTCGAAAATTACAATTACCTCAGATCAATAGCGATAGATTGTAAATGGCTGGAATTCTAATCCTAAAGTTTTATCAGAATCAAATGAATTTTTGTAACGTGGTGGTACGACGGGATGCGGCGTGAGTTATAAACATTTGTTTCATTCGAATCCGATGATTCGTAGGTTTTTCTTCAAATTTCACTTTTATTTTCAAATTAGACGATTGCTCAAAGAAATGAGCTGTGCAGCGTCTTTTCAAAATGTTTACGACGCGTTCGAAAGCAATATAGACATTGGCGCGTATAATAAAATATGCGGAGACTTTCACGTTTCGACGATATCGGATTAGAAACAACGAGTAGACGAAAACTCGAGAGGATGGAATAGCTATTACGACAACAGTTACAAAGCGGTGCCCGAAATGACTACGATAATTCAGGTTTACGTAAGTTTCACGATACGAGCGATTACGATTATTACAAAACCGCTACAAAGATGGGTTTCGGAGATCATCCATCGCCGTATACGGTCGGTTACATTCGCAATCTCCGCTACAGAGCTCGCTTGGGTTAAATTTATACTCGACGGGTCTCAGGTTTTACAGATAGTGGTGCAGGAACGAATCAACGATTCTATAAGAACGTACGTTTACGCGATATTGGGAGCTCAAGCTCAAGCAAAACTGGAATTCTTGTACCAGGTGCCGGTTTAGACGCGAAAAGGAATTTTTAAATATTCTCGATGCTTCGATCGATTCTCCGATCGATTTACAATCTTCTATTCAACGATATCAAGATTCTTTCATCGCTCGATCTCAATTAAACTTTGTTATCGGTGTTATACTTGATGCCGAGCGACATGAATTTGCGAATAGGTACGTACGCGGGATACAACAATATTTTTGATCGCGACGTCGGATCTATCACTCGGTTCGAATCGAGACACGAATTCGACGCCCGTTCCTACGACTTCATCATCGTTAAAAACTCAACCGTCGGAATCGTTAAAAACTCAACAACCAGCGAGTTTTGATATAGAGCAAAGCGATAATTTTACTAAACTCGGCTCGCCGCTAGTCGTCAATCAGCCTACTTTACCAACGGTAGATACTCAACCGATAGTTAACGATATAGCGCAAAGCGCAACACACCACCACCATCATCATCATCTTTTGTAATTCGAGATGCTACTCGCAGAGATGAAAAATTCTTTGATTATCGGTTTCGCGATTATTACCGGATTAGGTAATTATTTACGAGTTGATAATTAAGGCTAGCGATGAGTTTGTATATGGTTAAAACTAAAACTCCGACTACTTTTGAAATTGTTGTAAATAACCAACTCATACCGATCCGATGATACCCGTAAAAGCAGCCAAAGCTTTTGTTCCGAGTTTTTAGCAGATCCGATAGATTTTTAAAAGTTTTTTGTATCCACTCTTTTACACGCCGCTACTCGGTGCGGGTGGTGTGGGTGCGCAGACGTTGCACTCGGTAGGTTTTACGGCATTTACGATCGCTGCTACGATAAAGAGATGGTCATACTAACGGCCGTTAATAAACTGACTATCGTTGTACCTTGTTCTCTAAATAAAGTTTAAATTTTTCACCAACGTGACGTCTATTTTTCATCATTTTTCGATAGTTTCTTTAATTCTGTTGATTTGACTACGAAGCGCGCTCATTCACCTCACAGCCTCTAATATCACTCGTTGTTCTTGTTTTTATTCAGCTGTTTACGAAGCTCTACAGTTAATTATTCATGTCCACGCTCAAGGCGTCAAAAATAATTTTGAAGACCGGAGATTTCTTTGTTGATTTTGTTTAATTTAGCTACATTTAATTCAAGATGACCTCGAGTCGTTTGCATGGCTTCATCGAGACCTGTCAGTTCTCCAATGTATTTTTAATTCCATACGCTAGCAACGCTTCGTCCATGTTGTCATATATTTCTAATTCACTTGGGTAAACTTCGTTTCTTTTCTTTTTAAGAATAGAAATTAAATCTTGGGTTTTCATGTACACTCCGACGATTTTTGGTAAACTCCTTGGTACGTTTTCAATAATTGTTTTATCAAGATTATCAGAGGTTTTCAACTTGTCACGAGCCTCTTTGAAACAAATCACCACCACCACTGCTTTCTATTCCTAATATTTCATGAACAAATGTCCCTGATTTACCTTTATCACTCGCTCTTTTCTTATTTCTTCTAGGCTGACAAATTTATTTGGATTTTCTTCCACGTTAATAAAACATCATCGTATAAAAACCTATTATTATTCCTTTTCCAGGATCGCTTCTTTAAACTCAAAATTTTCACTGTTTTATTATTTTGTCAGGTTTATAGTTTACGATATGATCTTTGAAATTTGTAATCATATTGTTAACTCGTTGTGCCGATGGATTTAAGTTAGAAGTGATTTCTCCATTTCTAATCTTTCTAAATCTTTTAATCTTTCTCTTTCTAATGTTCCTTTATCATCAACATTTGTTTCTTGTATATCATCTTCTTCATCATCTTCGGGGTGGTTATAAACCGGATCTAACTCGATAAGTTCATACCCTCCTTGCATACTATTTACAATTAGTTTTATCTTTTTTAAATAATTTATAACTCATGGCCTACTCGTCATACCAAAATTTGAATAAAATTTCTCTCGTTTTGATCTTCGCTCGGTTAAAAATCCTCTAGTATAGGTTCTTCATCGTGTTGAAATTTTCGGTAAATGGAGTTGTCTGCCGGTAACGATATAATATTCGTTCATCGCTTCGTCAATGTCGTTAAATGTTTTTAGCGTGCGATTCTTTTCGAGTCGATCGTTTAAATAATTTAGATATTTCCGCGCTTTTTCGAAATTCATCTCTCGCTTTCGTAAGTTGTTCTAGCGCTAAATCGTTCTCTTTCGTTCTTTTTCGATATCGTCGTTACGTAAACTAGAAAATAAAAATTAGATCCGCTAAAAGCCAACGCGTTTACTACCGCACCTCCGACCATCAACGCTATCGACACCATTTTTATAATTTATAATACATTTTAAAAATTAAAAATTAAATAAAATTACGTAGTAAATATGGTAAAGCTCGGAACAAACTAAATCCATTTCGATGCCAACCGCAAACTGAAAAAATAACATTTCTGCCATTGTGTAATTTGAACGTGGATGTATTGTATCGAAATACACATTTGACGAACCTATAACGTCACATTTCTTCAATGATCCCAATTGATGGGGTCCAATTACCGTCACTCTCGAACACCTAGTGTTTGTCAATAATTTAACACTTCTCTCTAGTTTCACTTTTTGACTTTTATATTCTGCCCCTCAAAACATGTACAGGCCTATTAGAAACAAGACTAAATCATTAAAATAAAAAATGATATTTCTAACCCTTAAATGCCCCTGAATGTTTTGGTTGAAGTGCCCTGTGTTGTCAGTTTAACGTAAAGGTTCATGACTCCATATGCACTGAAGAGACATACATACTGGTGGTTACCAGTCTGTGTGTGATATTACCACACTATAATCTAGAATGTTACTAATCAGCTGTTCGTACGGTGGTTTGTTGACATGGATGATGAGTTTAACTCAGTTAAGACAATTATATATTTAGGTTAGTAAATGTACATACATGTACATCATATCATCTAAAGGATTGTTTGCTGGCAAAGTTGGGCAGTGACAGAGTTATTATCTGTGACCTTTGTTGGGTAAGTTTGTTTTTAATAAGGCCCCAAAAATTTGAGTTGCCCTCAGTGAAAATATTTGAAGGGGTCAGTCGGTCGGGATTTTTTTCCTCCTTGACTGTCATTTAAGTTGAAATGCATTGGAACTGAAACCACATACCATATTTTTCAAAGACAATGATCTAGGTATGCACTAAGTACCGAAGAATAAAAGACATCACACATTCAACTTTAATAATCTTTCAACAACTTTATTTCAACATTTCATACACTTGTTTCTAAGCTTTTGTTCTTAACAACTTTGATCCATTGGTTGACATATGATATTAAGACATCTGTATACCTATCAGCAAGGAATTTTGCTTCGGAATAAAAAGTATCCCAAACATTTTTGTTGTACTGTTAAACACAGGTTTTGTTTTGTTTATATTTTGAGTTCTTGACTTCAAACTTCTGAAATTTACTTTGAAAACGTGTAGACCGAGTCGCAATCGTTGCCGGACACACGTACAGTGCAGGAGCCAGTGCACACGTGTGAAGGCCATTTGATTTGAAAACGTGTAGATCAGTCGCAATCGTTGACCCATACAGTGCAGGGAGCCATTCGATTGGAAAACGTGTAGATTTGAGTCGCAATCGTTGGCACACAGTGTGCGCGAAGGCAGTGCACCATGTGAGGGCCGGGCCATTCGATTTGGCTATGTAGATTGAGTCTTGGGTCCGGTAAATTTGAAGTGGAAAATTTCACAAATCAAACGTATTATGTTTTATACACAGAAAATTGGTAAGTTTCATTAATAAATAGGCCATGAATGACGGGAAAAAAACCGACCGAGATTTCAGCACTTTGGGTCGGTCGGTGGAGAACAACTCAACATTATTTTTGGCCTAATAATATTATTTACCATGTACCCGAGTATTGCAAGAAATTTCCATGGGAGTTTACCTGGTATTGCTTAAAGTGCTTGAGATGAACGACAATCACAGTGTAACTCTCTGCGCGTCACAGTAATTCCTCTCGTTTTGGAGAGTGCACGGCTGGCATAGGCTATGACACGCTCTCCCCGTTTTGCACTGAGCAAAACAGCTCCTATGCCGACTCCACTAGCATCGTGTCGCACAACTGCCTTCGGGTTCTGGGTATGCTAGTATCGGCGCCTCTTGCAGGTGCGTTTTCAGGTTGAAACGCCACCTGGCACTCGTCGCTCCAGTGGACACACGTGCTTTCTCTGTTAGATTATGAAGCGGGCGTGCAACATCAGCGAAGCCTCTTATAAACCGCCTGTGTATGAGGCTGGCCAATAAACTCCTCACCCTCTAATATCAGTCGGAGCAGGCTATGTCCTATAGCCTCCACCTTGTCTGGATCCGTAGATACTCAGCGCGGACACCACATGCCCTAGGTACTGTCGGAAGAGTGACATTTTCCCGGTTTTAATTTCAATCCAGCCTCACGGAACCTCTGCAGTACTTCCACGCAGGCGGTTGATTTCCTCCATGATGGTCCGTCCATACACTATCCACATCATCTAAATACACGAGCAAAGTTTCCCACTGGAGCCGCACTATTCTTTCCATGAAGCCTCTCCAGATGTGGCGGGGCATTGCACAGCCAAAGGGCATAACCCTCCAGCTGTACAATCCCCGCGCACTAACAAACGACTTTACGGCCTCTTCATCGGTTCTACTTGCTAAGCCGGATGCGAGATCGAGGTCGAAACCATCTCGCATCGGCTAGTGCATCAATGGTGTCGTCAATTCGGGACGGGTGGCGTCATGGTGTCCTATCATTGAGCCCTCTATAGTCCACACAGAACCTCTGGTCCCGTCCTTTTCGAACAAGAACCATTTCGACGCCCATGGACTGTCGGACGGCTCTATGATGCCTCTTTAACAAGTCGTCCACCTGTCGGTCGATCTCTTTTGGTTACACAGGGTTGACGCCTTGGTTTCTGCTTTCGGTCTAGCGTCGCCGGTGTCGATTGTGTGTTTCACCAGTCAGTTCTTCCTAGGTCGTGGTCTCCTTTGGAAAACGTCTGCGAACTCCGACAGTAGTCCAGCACTGCATATGATAGCGTGCATCTAGCCCTCGACGCTGCGCTTCCAGAGATCCTGAAGGTGTCCGGGGACATGTACGTCTTCCATCCCTTTTCCACACCTTCTGTTGCACCTCTTCCATCTCTCTCATCCACGGTTGTGAGGCGGCCCGCAGTCACCCACAACGTAGAGACCACTTCTGCGTCCTGGGTTCAATACTCGCACTGCGCGTACCTCCATCCATGTTTACCAACGACCTTGCAAGTATAAAGGCCTTATTAGCCACAACTCCACCTCCTTCGACTGGCTCTATAACTCCGACATGACACGAGATCGAGGTTTATCTATCCTCCCTGGTATGATGGTCTCATGCCCCGGCAGTGTGACATAGTTCTGGCTACACAACCCTGGCGCACGGATGTCCCCCACCGGTTCTTACACTTGATGTGTTCTCCATGCCACACAAGCTCAAGTTCTTAAAGTCTAATATTCCTCCTGTTGGTTGAAGTCCATCCAAGAATTCCTTGTGCCTAACCTTGCAAACCTGCAGTACCGGGCGATGGTTCTTCAATCGAACTTCAATTTGCGCTCACCCAGAGTCTCTATCGGTGTCCCATCAGCTCGACATACCTTTGTACCATCGTCTCAACTTCGGCCGTCTCTCTGAGGAATTCTTAATAAACTTCGCTTGAAATAATTGTATCGTGTTCCTGTGTCACAAGGAGCGGAATATCAGGAACGAATTTTCCCCAACATAAGTCTTCCTTGGAGAAATCGTCGGTACCAGTACCTTCCGTTCTGGTAAAATATTAGTCTCAGTCTGTTTTAAGTTGACGGTTGACCCTGCTGTGATTCCAGCCCCTCCTCGGGTCGCAGGACAGGCTTACTGGCGTTTCCTGACTCTTGTTTATTCTTCTTTCTTGGACACTCCCATGAAAAGTGTCCTTTCTTCGACAATTGTAGCATGTTCCTCTTTGGTCGCAGGTCGCCTCTGGCGAAACAGGACACCCTATGTGTCACGCCTCCTTGTTTTCTGACCCGCCTCTTGTATTGTTGGGTCCGTCTGTTTGTCCAGCGTTGTGCTGTACAGCATCTTCCGTTGGGTTGTCCACATCCTACATTTCCATTGCTGAATCTGGCCCCACCTTTGAGCCTCAATCTTCTCAAAGTTTTCGGTGGCAACGCCGCCCGTATTTGCTTCATCAAGGGACGAAGGCTTGCGAAACACCCTCTCGAATAGACTGGCTGGCTATCGCATCAGAGAAGTGCCCTTAAGGCGGTCCCTTGCGGCTTCCGTAATTCCGGGTACGAATATGCCGCCAATTCACGCACTGTCTGCCAACTCCTGAATTGTTTCCTTTGGCCTTTGCCGTCTGTTCCTTAACTCCAGGAGGAAATTTTCCGCTCGTTCACCAGGTCCAAAACTCCATCAAAAGCCTGAGAGTTCTCTGTACGAATGTCTCTTCTTTTCTCCATCTCCGTGGTGAAGAAGACCTTCATTAGCTGGACCTTGGAGACTACGCTAAAATACGGCTGCCTCTTCGTCATCCATCCATTGACTAGCCTACATGATTCGAAATGTTCTTTATAGTCTGTCCAGGCTGCTTACCACCAAATCGGTCTGGGACAATCCTGGGCGTCCCGGTCCCTTACTCAGCCTTTCTTGCAACTGTTCATTCCCTACAACTCGTTGCTCTCGTTTGAGAGGCCATAGTGTTTCGGTGGTTTCGCGCTCCTATTCCACGGCACGATTCCTCAACGCTCCACAGGGTGTTGTCTCCTCTAATGGAGAAGTGTATGCCTGAGGCATCCGACATTGTTCCTCTTCATGATATTCCTGGGAGCGTCCCATCGCTCCGGTAGCCTCCTGCCCTGTGCCATGCACATTGCCGATGGTAGCAAGCCCGGTATCCAAGCCAGAATCTGGCGAAGCCTCATGACATATGTCCCCAAGCTTTCTCTAACCGGGATATTCTCTCATCAATTGGCTTATCCTAGTCCTCCTGGCTTGCACTCTCCTCCATTTATGTTGGAGTTCATCCTCCCTTGCCTGGAGGTCTATACGGAACAGTCAACCTCCTCCTGAAGCTCCTCAACAATGTGGTCAGTCATCGTTGTTATTTATTGACTTAGAATTATTTATTTGTTTGAGGGCCTTCGCCTCTCAAGCCTCCCAGAAGTGAGAACGTGGGCAAATGGCAGCTGGCGTATAATCCCACTTCTGACAATTTGTGGCAGACTATTCCCGATCCGTAATTCACTACCTCTGCGATCAGTTCCCAGCAGCCGGAATGCAGGTTCGTTTGGATGGAGCTATACCGCCTATACGCGTATGACATCACCAGGGCTGACTTGGACAGACAATTATTAAATTATACAGGAAACAATAACACTCCGTTGCTCTTTGATTTATTTTGGTGAATTAAATACATGTATTGGACCCAGTGTTGATTAGCCTCTTATTACGGTGGTTACGAAATAGCCTACAGGGATAGCCTACAGGATAGCCTACAGGATAGCCTACAGGGTAGCCTCACTGCGCTAAAAGCAGTGCTGGGCAGCGCGGTAGATGCCGGCCGGGGCTGTCTCAGGGTACCCGTGGAGCCGTAGCCTCTCGCGTTGCGCTTTCCGCCTCAAGATTCCCGCCTCAGGTCCCTGAGGTCCGAGTCTCCTTCCTCGAGGCGCCTGTAGGAGCCTTGCCGCTCCTGCTCCGTCCTGCTACGTCGGCCGAGTGCCGTGCGTCCCACGCCTCCAGTAGACCTCCGCGGTCCCTGCGACCTGACCCCAGCCAAACTCCACCGTCCGTCCAGCACGCCGTCAGCCCTGCTCGTACCTACCGTAGATTTCGCTCCTGTCCTGTGGACGATCACGCTACCAGACTGAGAACTGGGGAACTGAACTGAACTAAACTGAACTACTGAACTGAACTGCATGCTGCGTCACGGCCCCTTTATGAAGGCCCGCTGCTCCTTCGCCCTCTATTGAGTAATTTGCGCCACAATATTTTGGTGGGGCATCTAAAAATGTTGTTAATACCCCCACCCCACCTCTGTTTTGCCGCTATTGTTGTTATCCATCTTGTCCAGTGTTATTGCATTAAAGCCGTTGTAATGGAGCTATATTTGACCGTGTATACTCATTCTGGGAGTCCTCCATCCACCATATTAGCTATGATGAGGATTTGTCAAAGTTGCTTCAGCGGGCTTTTAGAGTGGCCAAGATCGTTTGGAGGAAGCCGCTCGTTTGGAGTACAACAGCAACAGTATGATAGGCGCAGTAAGCCCAATACCCTGTTGTTGGGTAGGTCCTTCTAAAGAGTGTGCGTTTACTAGAACACAAACTTAGTGATATGTGTATGAGCAACCCATATTGTTTGAAATGCAATGATGAAAATGCTTGTGTGCTGACCAATCCTTGGTGGTTGAGAGGCGGTTGAATCGTAGATTGCTATGCTGGTCCTTGTGAGGAGTTGGGTGAATCTCAGAAACAACTCTTCCGGGTTTTGCCAGCTCCTGATTCTCAGTCTGATGAAGAGAGTGTTGAAGGCACACTTTCGGGTAATTTAGATTCGAACAGTGATACTTCTTCCTCGGATGATGAGTTAATAATGATATCCGTATTTGTTTTGTTTCCCTCTGCAGACCACTACAGCCAAGCTACCTCAGGAGCGTGAAGCATTCCTCAGCCTGGAAATCTCAGGAAGTTAAGGAAGAAGGATCCTCCAGGTCATCACAGAAATCACAAACAGGTAGGTCGCCCTTCCTCAGTCTGAGAATCCTGAAGGTTTAGAAGGATAGCCTAGAAATCTCTGTGGTCACAAGCTCAAACTGAAGGGCCCAATCATCGTTAAGGCAATCAAGCGTCGGTGAATCCTAGGTGGCCTAACGCCATCACTTAATTAACATTGAGCCTAAACTTATCACCAGTTTGCAGAGGTTGGCTGCCTTGCGGACAAGGACAAATTTTCCTCAATTCCATTTCGGTGTAGCTTACAGTTGTGTAGTTTCCTTTGGCATTGGATTGATTGATGCTATAACACCTGTTAATATATTGTTGATATAACTGTATTTGGATTTACATTTTGTGCGCGTTCACAGGCAGATTTTCTGCTTTTGCAAAAGGTTACTACGATTCATGTGAAACAAAATGGAAGACACTGCTTATGTCTTTAGTCACTTCTTTCCTGCGCGTCTTTCTCGAGTTGCCCAAGTCAGTCAGTTAAAGCGTTATTGAGTCCCAGATTGCTGTGATGTCCGGGTGAGGGGACATCCAGGATTATCCTACCGAATCTTTGATAGTCTGAGTCATTTTTGAGGGGCATGGGGACTGATGAAATCGACCTCCTTTGCATGTGACTGGTACAAATGACCTCTGTAGTCCTAGTTATAAACACACCAGCAGTAGTGGTCCAAATACTTTGCGGTTCCCTGATGCGATTGGAAGTGCACAACATTCGTCCAGGAAAATTGCCATTTTGTCAGTGATCCAAGGTCGAAAATCGTCAGACCAAATCAAATTTCTGTTCAACATTCAATCACTGAGTCAGACACTTCAATGCTTTGCTTAATGCAAGTCTACAGGAAGTACTCAGAGGTTCATGTGCATTCCCAAAGGCGATTTAATCTCCCAAAGTATCTTGCTGATGATTGCCATCTAACTCCTAAAGCGATTGAAAAGTACTGTAAAGAGCTTAGAGGCATAGTGTTAATGTGCCATAAGGTGTGATGCAGGATGTGATATATGATATAAGACTGAGTTCATTTATTATATTTTTGTATTGGATGAAGTGTTTCTCTTGCTAAGAGACAGGGTTTCCACTCCCATCCAATTTGTTTTACTCCATCAAGTTGTTGTTAAACTTATTTTATTTACCGTTTTGGAAGAGTAGAAGGTCTTTGAGATATTTAACAAGACATATCAACATAAGATGCCTTTTGATATATAAGATTTGTCCAATGAAAATATTGGATGTCTTGTTCAGTATGTTAAGTTAAAGTAAAGTGTTACATTTAACATATATTTTGAATTGTTAAAAGTTTATTTAAAATGATTGTCAAAAATTAGTTTAGGTTTAAACCATTCAGTTGTCTGGTTTCTAAAGAGGAATAGTAGAAACGAAATTTATCACGCTCATGTCATGTCACTTTCGACCCAAAATTATATTTTGTATTTCACTGTAATACTTTTAATGACATTAGGCAGTAGCACATCTAATTGGTTTGTGTGCTCACACACGTCAGTCCTCATGCATTGGTATTGAATAACTAACTGTTGTCGTCGCCTGTATTGACACTACTTAAACACCGTGATGTTTATGTGTCCTCCTTGTGTTGAACATGAATGATTTTTACCACTAATTAAGCACCATCACCATATTGATTTGTCCTCAGCTAATCATCATCATATAGAATAAGTTATACTGATTTTTATGCATATTTCAGACATTATAATAATAGGCTACTCCCGTCTATAAAATAAGATGTTGTTTATGAATCAATGGCATGGCATCACAAAGCTCTAAAGGACCCACACTGTGAGCTTACTTTGTCTTTGCTAACTGCTTAGAGTAAAAATCATTTTCCAAAATGGACTCAATAAATCACATTTTATAGTAAATCCTCACAAATGCTTACTTAGAAGCCTCCTGAATGCAAATTTCTCTCGTGCTGCAGAGGTGTGCCTATTTTCTTACCCTTCACGTAGTCTGAATGCTTATTCCTTTAATTAAGGTCAAGGAGAGGTCAAACATCATTACTCAACGCACCCTTGCCCCATCATGTTGGGGTAAGTGGGACATTCAACATATACTGAAAATAAAAAATAAGCACAATTTAAGTAACTTATCTCCATAAACATTGTATAAACATTGAATAATGATTTGTTATTGTTTCCCAGTGTATTTTAGGATCAGGTCAAAATTTAGGAGGAATAAAAACCAGGTTTCAAATAGTTTCTGCATCTATGAAGAACTTTGCTAACAGCAAATAATGTGTCTGCTGGAGCATTATTTGCGAGTCAGGTTCAACCGCTGACCTTTGAAGAAAGGTGGAAGGGCCGACCAGATGCATTGCAGATATCAAAACCGTGACATTTCCCCTCTCTCCTTGTTCTAGCCTGGACAGTTTTTCCCTTTCTGTGCAAGTATTTTGAAGGACATGAACAAGACTGAATCCCGTTTCATCAGCATTGTAAATTTGACTTGGTTTATTTTCGACGCCAGTTGGTGCAACAACTCTCCTAGTTTCTTGAAGTGATCTGTTGATGACAGTTGGGTTTAGCATTGATGCAGGCTGCAGAGAGTGCCTCAGGTTGTCGGTGAGATATATCAGGGTGGCGGTTCCGGAAGCCAACATACCAGTCATAGCCTGCTCTTTTCTTTCAATTGAATGGATGTAAATTCCACCCTCCATTGCCATTTCATAGGCCAGTCTACAAACATCATCAATTGTCAATCCAAGGCCAATGCTTTCCATATATAGTATGTGATCGTATAATTCATTTTCTTCAGCTGTAATGAAAACAGTGGGTTTGAAGCAGGCATGTCAGTTATTCCATTTTTAAGTTGCCGCTGAAGGTAGATTTTGGCACACAGTGAGAGACTGCCTTTCTGATACCAACTTTTGCTCCTTACAGCATTTATGGCTGCTTCCATAGACTCTGCACTCCATTTTCCCTGAATGGGCGTCAGTTTATCTTTTTTTTAATTCATTGAAACTGTACCTAAATTCAAACATTTTCTAAAATAAGATATTTCACATTTAGAAACTTTTAAATTTACAGTAAATTTTGAATAAAGTAAGAAAACAGCAAATTACAACTGGAGAAAAATGCCGTAACTGCTTAATCTAACTGTACACCTAAATTTAGGCGTCCCACTTTCCCAACCCAATGGGGTTAGTGGGACAGATAATATATACAAAGCATACTATTAAAATGTTGAGATTTATTTGTTGTATGAACATCAATGGAATAATAATATTTCAGTATAATAATTTTGTGTAAATTTAACAACAAAAGCATACACTGTAAAGATATCAATCTAAGCCAGGCTGCAAATTTTGTATTTTTTTAAAATGGCCACCTTATAGACCTACTATATAATGGGGCCTACTATATAATGCCATTGCCAATAACAAACTCGATTCCGATTTGACACAAGCTTTAGTACATTTTATTTAATTTCCAACAATATACAGTGACAGTATATCCCCTGATAACAATGCATGTATTTTAAAAGTTCTTGCATTGGAAATTCATTTAGGATTTGTGAAACCATCACAAAGTAACAACCTAAATTCTTTATGTTATGATGACGTTACTATCATCACGCCATTGTTTTAATATTTACCATCACGTAATACAGAAATCGAGATAGAAAATGCTAAATTTTAAATTAAAAATGTACTTACGTGTTATTGGATGTTATCTGCAATGGGATCCTTCAATCACACCACCAAACTACACTTTTAGTCAGAATATGACACCAAAAACTATCACGTATTATTCTAGGATATTTTGAAAATAGCTATGACAAAATCTTGGTGTAAGGAAGCAAAATGTTCACGATTGTTGAGGATTCTTTCTCCTTGATCGACATTCATACCTTCACAGTCGTCCATTTTGTTGGTAAGATGCTATGTTTGTTGTGAAATGTTTCCTCCAGTAATACTGTCTAAATATAATGTACACAGACAGATTTCTTCAACTGTCCCCTAACCCCAGTGTCCACTTACCCCATTTTACAGTCTCTATTTTTAACGTTAGTATAAATAGGCCTATGAATGTCGCTCACAGCGACAAATTACGCCTCTCACTGAGTCCAGTAGTTGTGAAGTTTGTGTTGTGTCATATGACATTAATGGACTGTTCAGTATATTGTGATCGAGAAGGAACATCGTTTTGGGATGGCATGTCTCTAACCGGTTGCGACACTACAGGAAAGTTTGCTGGAAGAGGAAAGAAGTCATGGTGGAACCTTTTCAGAACGAGATACAACAGATGAAAAGGACATCATTCAGGCGGAAGAATTCGGCGGAACTTCACAACTACTGGACTCAGTACACGGCAGGCACTCAAGCAAATTTCTTAAAGGATCACAGAAATTAATAAATGTGTTTTGCATAATAAAACAAAAATATTTGTTAGTTTTTCATAATTGAGTTTGTTCTGTTCATTTGGAGACTTTATCCTCAGCCCCACTTTATTGGCAATTGAATGATGTAATGCATCACGTGATACCGTGACGTCAGTTAAAGAACAATTTCCTAGCAATGCACAGCTGTTTTGTGTCCGTACGTGTCCGATGCGCTTATGTCAAAACTCCAATATATGTGTATACATATTTTCATCATAAATTTCCTTGAAAATATACATCATGCCTTCAAGATGTGTCATGTAGGCTGTAGTATACTCCTAGAGAGGTGTAAGCATCCCATAGGTTCCCTAAGACGAGGCACTACGAAAATTTGGGCCACAAAGTGCGATTGACAGAAGGCAAAATGGTTCAGCCGTCTCCAACCAGCGTGATATGTGCGATCATTTTATCGCTGAAGACTTCGAAACGAGCCTTCTGCGGGGAATTTGGGATGTCAAAGTCACCCAGACTCAAGAAAACTTCTATTTCAACGAAAATAAAGAAGCCTGCGATCCTTCAAACGACAAGCCAAAGCGACGGAGCGATGCTTCGTTAAAACGTGAGAACAGACAAGTAACTATAAACGTTAAGTCAGATCGACATGTCCGATCTACATGCTATGTACTGTGTGCGCTGCTATGTTGAGTTTTGGACATCGTTAACAATAAATATACGTAATTCACAAATCATACATGAAAAAATACACTATAACGTTGAACTATAATAACATAAATTTTTACAACTTTTAGAAGAATTCGATGATGAAAACTGTGTCTAGACTTTCCGGTCGGCGCAATGAACACCAACGGTGCTTTTTGCGACATTCGTATTTTAGTATTTTCGATTTTTTCAACGAGTTTGGGCCACTAAATGATCAATTTCTTCATAAAGATAGCAGTTTGGTGAACGAAAATTACACATTAGATTTATTAGTTTATTAGTTATTAGTTTATTAGTTACTTATTACCTCAGTAAAGTATCACAATTTCCGTCTGACGACGATTCAGCCATTTCTAGTTATTTTCCAGCGTGGGCAATATAAGCGCAGGCATGTGAATGAACGCGTTTGCTGTTGTATAATTATATGTATGTGGCTGGCGTCCCGGAAGAGATTTTTTCTGCATACGAGAATTGCCATCCCGCGATATTTCAGCCAATCAGACGTCTCATACATATTCATGATTAAGTTTACCACATTTACGCATCGCGCTATCGCCTCTCTCGCGCGCTGCATGCTGCGCTCGACTACGACCGACGTGAGACTATAAGACTGTACTTCTCTATAGCTACATTATTTCAATAGGCTGGTATTAATTATCGTCAACTCTTCACTTAACTTTTATGTATCGTCCATGTACGTAATTCGCCGTACTCGTGAAATGACGCACCTACCTTTGGCTAGCATTTCTCGGAAAACTTACAAAACTATGGCGTATTACTGGTTGCATAAACTTATCTAAGTCGTGCTTGTTACGAAATAAAAATTACAGTGATATTATATGATTTACTGGAAAGTTAGTGCTTGTGAAAGTGGAAAAGTTGTTTAACCACTGATTTTACTAGATACAAATAGTAAAGAGATTTACATGACCTCATTTTTTTAATGAACATCTGTGATTTTATTGTTCTATAGCCGTCAACAAGCTGTTGTCTGTGGAAACCAAAATATATGAATGCTTTACATTTGAATGATTTTTAAAGAAATACTGATCCTAAATTGGACACATTCCTTTATAGAAGAACGAACGAAGACTACTTAATTCGTTGGTGTTATTTTGACAGTAGTGGAAAATTATTGAGAAAATGAACATTAATATCATGGTTATGAAAAAAATCTTTTTTTGACAAAATGTTACAGCAATTTTACACATTTCAAAGTTTTAAAGTACTTTGCCAAAATTTAACCACCTTCATTTTATTGGTCTTTCAAGAATATTGATTAAAAGTTTTGAGAGCTTCTCCAAATTATACCATTTTATTTTAAAAATCGATATTTTATTTTCAGTTTAAAACAATTTACAACCATCTGGAATGAGATGAAACATGATTTCAACTTTTTTCTTCTTGGGTACATTTCTGTTCCCCATCAACTTTAACAGTTTGGGGTGAGTCGTTATACCAACATCATGCAATTTTCTGATGACCATAATTCTGTGCGTCTCAAAAACGCGCTCAAGACGTCCCACGTATGATCATGCATTGAAATTCAGCATTTTACAAGAGAATCCTTCATTCACTGAAACAAACTGAAACACAAACTGCTAATTTCATTTTGTAAGTTACCGTCCAGTTGATTATATAACCTTAGGTGCGTCATTTAGGGTAAATTGAGGATATAATATTGTAATGGACACTTTGAAACCTCCGTTGCAACCTGTGTGAACTTTTCCCGGAGATTGGACCGGAAACGACCAGGGACTTATGGACTGTTCTTTGTTCACTTCGCCGAGCAGAAAAATGCTGGCTGAACAGCGATTTCTTGTTGTTTTGAACAGTTGTGTTGAAAGTTTCAGACAGTAAGGACCAAGTTGTAAATAAGCAGGTTTCCTTCTGTAAATCAGTCTCATGTTTCCTTTTGTTGGCGGTTGCAACGAATAGGAGAAAAGTACCCATAGGCCGTTCACTTTACGATGTGGCAGCGCTCAGTTTCTGGACTGGTATTTAAAAAAACACAGGAAATGCAAGTTACAGAGTATCGAGGAAGAGTCTCGAGGACGAAATCAACGACATCTCTATGAGCATTGAACGGATGCAGCGGTCGCTGGGGACAGAACGAGGTGTGTCCCCGACGCAGAGAAACAAAACCATACGGCGACGGGATGATTTGGTGACAACGCCCCTCCGAGGAATATGTCCCAGGAGACAGAGGATCGGTGCTGGGTGCCAGTGGTAAACATTCGAGGCGTCGCAGGTTGAGACGACTTAAGAGCACAGTGGGGGGTGGTGTGCAGCGAGTCGTCAAAGGACCAAAGTTTAAATAAAGCGGTTCCTTCTGTAAATCCAGTCTCATTTTTCCCTTTTGTTGGCGGTTCAGGAATGGGAAAAATCCCATGGGCCTTTTTTACAATATTAATTATGGAATCTTAAAACGTGCTTTTCGACGTCCACCAAGACGTTGAACTCTTTCGGTAGGTATTTATATTTGGTACATAACGACAAACATTTTCGGAAAATGTTGATTAACTTATGGACGCATTGTAAATTTTTGCCGTCTGTTTGTTAATGTGAAATTAAAAAACATTAAAACGTTAACGTTACCAGTCGTCTATGAATTTACCAATTACATCAGCATGCCATGGTTTTTTGGACTTCACTATAGAAAAAATGTTGGGTATGGTGCAAAAAAGGACACATCATTCAAAAAAAGGGTGTTAAGCGTCGCATTAGGTTCACGCGTCGCACTAAAAATGTTTCGCGTCGCATTGAAGTGTTGTCGCGTCGCACTGAGTGTCGCGTCCCTAAGTGTTGTCGCTTTGCACTAAAATGTTGTGGGTCGCACTGGTTTCACCATTGCAGTTTTTTCTTTATGAAGAGCCGTATGTGAAAAATTTCGACTAATTAATAATGACTAAAAAATGTAAATCCAATTTTAACAAAAAAACCAATTATAAAAAAAGCGGCACCAGACGGGTTTGGCAGCTAGCATCATCTACTAAACTAATTTTTTGGGTTTTATTTTCCCTTTAAAAAAGTCCTCCCCCCATCATTATTGTTTACAGAAAGGTTTTTTTTCTGAATTAGTGTTGTAACAAACAAAATTTTTTAATCCTTTACAAATTTTTTAAACCTAACCTGTCTCGTCCCAACTACCTACTTGGGGTGGCATTCTAAACCACAAGACACCATGCCCTCAATTTTGGGGTGAATTAAGTAAATAAAGTGTGTCCGCCCTTTGAAAATTGTTTTATAAAAAAATATAAATTGTTCAAAAAAATATTCCCGGGGCCTACGGGGTTCCTTTCCCCCCCGAGCCCGTGAGCAGGGCGGGGGGATGGGTGGACACCCCAATGTTCTCAGTCCCCTCAAGGTACTAGACAAGTTGGTCAAAAAAAATTTTCATCAAACTTTTGTATTTTTTGTACTGTCCTCTTTTCCAAAAACTATTTTAAAACGAACCATACCCAAATTCTTGGTCCCCAAAAAAATTAAAATTATTGGGGAGGCTAGTGACAGATAATTAAAAAGCAAAAGGGCACAAACAGATGATTTAAATTTTTAGGCCTCCCTTTTTTTAAAAAATATTGTGACATGTACAACACTGTAAATAATTATTCCCCAAGTTGCATTTAGATAATCAAATTTTTACACATTTGTTATGGAATACATCATTCATCAAATTTTTTTTTGGAATCCTTTTTTTTTTTATAATTTCAGTACAATTTTTTTTCAAAAGTTTTTAAAGTTCTGAACAAATATTTTTAAATAATAAACAATGAATGTATTTTCACTTTGCGGGAAGCTTTCATTGGGGGGGTTATGCATCAAAAAAAATAAAAATTATCCTTACAAAAAAAGAAATATATTTTACTCAGGTCGAAAGTCAAAATTCCAATTTTTTGTGTAATTTTGACTTGTTTAATAAAAGGGACAGACTAAAGGGGTTTGGGAATGTGTCTCTATGAAATTTTAAAACATAAGTTGATGACCCTTATTGTCCCAAAAAATTTAATCATAAAACTTGTTTTGACATTTATTAATATTTCATCAGAAAATTTACTTTCCTTCTGTTTCTCGATTGGATTTACAAACCTAGAATGTATGGATTATTTTAATTTCTATTTTACAATTTCCCTATTATTTTACTTTTTCATTTTCCCTTTTTTTGATTCCTCGTTAATTCAATTCTCACACTTTTATTTAATCTACTGAATGACAGGTTTTATAATTCATTGTTTCCTTATCATTTTTTTAAAACCCTTGAAAAAAAATTAATTTTTTCCGAGTTTTTGAAAATTTATCCCCACCATTGTTCAGCCCGGGAAATTAAAAACCCTAAATTCACTGTACTGTTTGAGGTTTTCCCAGATAAGACCATCTAGACTTACCCCCAGTTTTAATTTTCTTATTTTCCATATTAATTGTGTTCTCTGGTCTTTAAATTAATAAATTCCCCCAAATTTTTTTATACAAACGAACATTTTATATTTTATTAGCCTAGCGTGTCCTTTTTATCATCAAGGTATGGCCTTGGGTGGGTTTTTTTAACGGGAGGACCTTTGGTCTGCCTGGGACTTTTTTTGGGTTGGTGCTCTTTAAAATTATTTAGTTGGGATTTTAATTGTTTTGGGTGATGGAAAAAGCAGATTATAAAACAAATTTACCCCGGTTTAAATACCCGGGATGGAAATTTTTTAGTTGGCAGAAAAAAATCTCCCCCGTGGGGGCCCTTTTGGTGGAGACGAGTGAACCCAACAGGCCTGTCATATTTTTCATTAAAATTTATTTTTTTAAAACAATTTTAAAGGTTTTTGTAATTAATTCACAACAATTTCACCTTTTTTCCATGTGGGGTATCGGATCGAGACAAAGTTTGAGTTGTAAAAATTTGTTTTGTTAACTAATTAAAAAAACTAAATTTTTCTGTATAATAATAATGTATGGGCTGTGGGGATTTTTTAAAGGAATATAAATCCCAAAATTCATTTTAGTACCATCATGCTGTGAACCCATCTCTTCCGCTTTTTATAATTTTTTTTCTAGAAAGTTTGGTTTTACATTTATTTCAGTCTTATATATTAATTGTCAATTTGTCACAACGGCTCTTATCGAAAAAGAAATGGTGAACACTTCTGTGCGACGCGACAACCTTCTAGTCCCCGGGACCCCTTTTGTGCGACGCGACACCTTTGCGGCGACTCCCTTTTGTGCGACGCGACAACACTTCAATCGACGCAACACTTCTTGCGACGCGTGTCCAAATAGGGCCCCCCTCTCTTCAATGTCATTGCCCCTTTTAAAAATATTAGGTTAGGGTTCCTGTCTTTTTTCCAAATAATTTAACAAATTTGTGTAACTTGGCCTACAATTTAACGTTGTGGTCAAAAACCCCCGAGGACCCGAAGGACCCCCGGGAGATGGGGGTGATTTGCCTTTGGAAATTTTACTGTAACACGAGGCACAGTGAAAGCAGTGAAAACACCTCATAAATAGATTCTACAAAATTTATTTAACTTAACCTGCAAATAAATAAAAACCTACAAACAAACAAGAACAGGATGGTTCCTGGCAAGTATTTTTTTTTTTTCATTGGTACCAAATTTTTTTTGTTC
Organism: Zoroaster sp. YZ-2022; assembly: GCA_029582265.1. NCBI lineage: Eukaryota > Metazoa > Echinodermata > Asteroidea > Forcipulatida > Zoroasteridae > Zoroaster > Zoroaster sp. YZ-2022. The sequence continues at coordinate 28,244 of JAQQFT010000091.1, read as the reverse complement.
AGGTTCACGTGGCGACAAAAAAAAATAGGAACATACATCTCTCAACAAATACGAATCTTTTTGATTTAAAATAATAATAAAAATCCCCCCCCCCTAAAATATAAACCATAAGTGGGACTATCAAAATTTAAAAAGGTTGCAGTGAAAGTTTTGAGTTTTAAGGTCTTTTCTTCTAAAGGGTCATTAAAACCCCCCTTTGGGGACAAAATTTGACTTTCAATGTTTAAATTAAAAATTTCTGGGTTAGCGACTTAAAGGGTTTTCCAAAACCACCAGCATAGAATGATCCAGGGCATTGATTGGTTGGGTGCATTGAAAATATCATATTTTAACCTTTCATATAGGTGTAGATGAAATAATTAAATTTGGTACTTCCTCTTTCTATTTTTCCAAAAACCCTTCCTGATCCTCAAAAAATTCTCCCTACTGTGTTTGTAGATATAACAAACTCAAAAAACCCCTTAACCCGGATAAGTTAAGTACAAAGATGGGACAAACATGGTTTCAGCAATTCTTCAAAGTCAATGACAACAATGAGGTAAAAAGGATCAAAAATCTCTTAAAGTTAAGAAAAAGTAATTAATATAATTTAAAAAAATTCTGGTTTGACATGTGACAACATATAAAAAGCATAATTTTTTTTTCCATTTTTGTTTTTTTATGGTAACTTATTTTTTTTTTTAATTATATGGGGGTTCAGTTGGTTCACAAAATGGTACTTTTTTTGGGTTTTCACTCAATGGATGCACATGGAAAAATACAACCCCCCCAAAACTTTAACATTATACTTTTTGGTTTACAATATAATTAACATATTTAAAATTTAATTCTTAATTGTTTTCTTTTAAAATAACCATTACAAAATTAAAAATAATTATTATAAATAAGAAAATTTTATATAATTAAATTATTTTTGAACAGATTCGTCATAGATGCCAGCTAAGGAAAAAAAAAAAATTTTTGATTTGCCTCAGTGAAAATATTTAAGGGGGTCGGTCGGTGGGTTTTTTTAGGGTTGGTTGCGGGCCCCCTTTTTTTTTTTTTTTTTTTATTTTATTTAGTGGCGCTTGTCCGGTAAAAAAGGCCCCTTGCAAACAGGCCTTAAACAAACGGAAGCTAAACCAGACGAAACCTTTTTTCTGGACGCCCGGTTACGTCATCAGGTTAATTACGCTAAAAGTAAAATATTTAAAACGTTTAAATCCCGTTGCTAAAAAGAATAAAAAGATCGTATGCCCGCAAGGCTTTAAACCGCTATCTGGGCCGGGCAAACACGAAAACAGCGTCGATATCGATTGTACTTGGATCCAAACCCAAATTCGTGTAGTATTTTGGTTAAAAAACTCATACAATCATACCAATACCCCCAACGAAACCCGGCTGAAAAAATGGATCGCCAACGGTACACGGTCATAAAAAAAAAGGTATCTTGAAGTTACTTTTAAGAGGTTTCCTGTATTTATCTTCGTGTTTTAAAAAAGAAAAACCTTTTTTTAATTCCATTCTCGTTGCATTGTTTTTAATCGATAACGTTGTTGGGGCCTCGTGAACATTTTTGGACAGTAAACAACTAAAAAAAATAAAAAGATGTCAAAAAAATTTTTAAAATATAAAAAAGGATAGGAAAATTCAGTTTTAAGGTTATGGCAATTATTCAGTAAAAATTTTTATCCATATTTTTTGTAATTTTTTTTCTAAAAAAATCTTATTTTTCCAAAATTAAATAAGTACCCTAGCGTTGTTTCTTTTTTCCCTTAATTTTTTACCCTTCTCAGATACAAATAAACTTACATGTTATTTCACAGCAAAAATCCAATATTTGACAAATACTTTACTTGTAGGCCCCTGCCCCCCGGGCCTCTCTCAGCTCCTCACACAACCCCCTAAATTTTTAAAATTGAGATTTCCTTTTTCCTTAAATACCTTCTCTTTTGAAGGGTTTCGTGCGAGAACATTTCTTTAATTTATTACACATTTCAAGAATAATTGTTGCAATTTTGAAAAAAACCAGTCCCCTTTTCAATTTCAAGGGTCCAGCTATTAAAATTATCCCTTTTTTCCCCCCTTTCCAAAAATTAGAACTTCTCTAAATTTTCAAATACTTTATTCTTGGTCCATGACTTATAAAACCTTCCTATTTTTTTTTTCCATGTTCACTGTGACATATTTTTTTCCTCATTCACATAAATTAGAACCTCAGAAATGTCAAATACTTTATTCCAGCCCATAAAACTTAATTTTATTTTTACAGCTTGACTCCGATGTATCATGGCTCGACGGGTTTCCCAAACGTCCCCCAACACGCATTGACCCCAAATCCAAATGCATATCTTTTAAAGTCATCAACAATCTTGGATGGTTTAACGTCTTATTTAAAGATCGTTTCAGAAATCTTCAGCAATGATGAACATTCATTTTTTTTTTAATGGTTTTTTTTTCAAAAAAAATTAAGTTTAGTATAATTTGTTTTATTTTTTCATACGTACTGCATTTCAGTCCAAAAGAAGGGTATCTATAACCACCAATCCATTCAGTTAAACAACATTTATTTAAATCTAAACCCCTTTTTCAAAACAAATCTTTTTTTGAAAGGACGAAACATCTTCCTTCAACTATAGAATTGATGCTGGGTTATTTTCGACATAAAAAACCCATCTCAGTCAATGGAATTGGGAATTTTTTATCTTTTATTCTTGTTTCCCCCCCTTCCCTAGTTCTTGGATTCTATAGTGCTGCAATGATAGACCAAAATTTTAGAAAAAAAACCAAATGTGTTGGTTCATACCAGTGGCATTTGCCATCACCAAAAACTTGGGGAGGGGCGACTTTTTTTCAAAATTACCGTTTTGGGCAACCCCCGAATGTCACCCCTTCTGAAATGTCACTAAGTCCATACAGGGGGGTCATTTTTTTAAAAAGCAGGTTGATTCTGTTTTTCTTATCAACAAAGGATCTGGTTGGGTTCATTTACTGAATCATTTCACTTTTTTACATGTTAAACCCAAAACCTCATTTCTAGATTGTTTACAATTGGTTAAAAGGTCCCAAAATGGTTTCAATTGTGGGGAGGAAATTGTAACCCAAAAAGTAAGTTTTAAACCCCAAAAGACAGTTAAAAAAAACATGTATTTTTGCTTTATTACAATTTCAAACATCCCTACAACTCTTTGATTATTTCAATGTCTAAAAAATTTTTTGTACAAAAAAAATTTTATCTTTAAACATTTTTCCAATCATTCCCTTGAAAATTAAAAAAACATTATAATTTGTTTTAAAAATTTTTTAAAAAAATTTTTTTAAAATTTTTGGGTATAAAATTAAAAAAAACAGTTTATAAGCATGTCAAAAAGGAGATGCTTGATTATATTCACTATCATTTCAATTTATCATTATATTTTTTTTTAAACAACCTAAAAGTATATTAAAATAAAGTTAAATTTATTTTTACAAGACTTTAAAAAATAGATAAATACCCAAAGTTTTCATTTAAATCTAAAATTGAAAGGTTTTTCCATAAACAAAATGAAAATGCAACCAATTTCAATTTTATCCAGTGGATATATTTCTGTTTTCTTGTCAACAAAGGATCTTTGGGTTGGGGTTTTTAAAAAATCATTTCCTTAACATGTAAGAATGCCTCATTTCTGATTTTTTAAAAGTAGGTTAAACAGGTCAATAAAAATGGTTTTCAATTTTGGGGGGGGGAAATGGTAACCACAAAAATCAGGTTATAAACCAACAGACGTTAAAAAATAATATTTCATTGCTTTTGTAAAATTTCAACATCCTAAAATCTTTATTATTTCCCAAATTTTAACAATTTATTACAAAAACATCCCATCTTTTGAAAATTTGCCCAAACATTTACCACCTTGAAAAATTAAAATAAATTATAATTTGTTTTCCAAAATTTTTTACATTATTTTTTAAATTTTTTAATAAGGTGAAAACAAAAAACGTTTTAACTGTCACAATACGGAGTGCTTGATTCGTCACTATCATTGTCAATTTATCTTATATTTTTTTTTATAAACTTAACCTGGTAAATATATTATAAATAATGATTAAATTTATTTTTACGACTTAAAAGAGATAAATCCCAAATTTTGGGCCCTTTAAATCAAAAATTTAAAGGTTTTCATAAACAAATAAAAAAACAAACCCAAATTTTCAGATTTGATAGTGGATATATACTCTTTTTTTTGTCAACAAAGGATCATAGTTGAGTTCATTTACACATCATTTCCTTGTTTCATGTGAAAAACCTAACTCTTTTTAGATTGGGTTCAAGTGGTTAAACAGGTCAACAAAGTGGTTTTAATTGATTGTGGGGAAGTGTTAAAAAAAGTCAATAAACCCAACAGAAATTAAAATAAATATTTTTTCATTTCTTTTTTAAAATTTTAAACACCCATACAACTCTTTAATTTTTCAATTCTAACAATTTATTACAAAATGGCATCTGATCTTTGGTTTTAATTCTTAGATGGATGCCTAACATTTTCCAATCATGCAACCAAAAATAAAAAACAATTAAAATTTTTTTTCAAATTTTATACATTATTTTTTTAAATTTTTTAATATAAATAAAACAAAAGACAGTTTTAAAACATGTCACAATACAGTGTTTATTACGTGTCACTATCATTGTCAATTTATTTATATTTTGTTATAAACTTTTAAAAAGTGAATATTATAAAAAAAGATTAAATTAATTTTTGTCGAAATACCAAAAAATAAATACCCAAAGTTGGCTTCATTTTCTAAAATTTAAAATTTTTAAAACCAAAGTGAAGGCAATTATGATTTGATCAGTGGGGGTAATTACATTTTTTTTTAATTAAAATTTTTACTTTTTAAAAACTCTTCTCGGGGGCATGGAAAATGGAAAAACGGGTAACTTTCTTAACTTTATCATGTATAGTTATTTTTTCAAGAAAGGCTAATTAGCTGAAGGAAAGGAAAAAAATTTTAAAGTCTTCCGCTTATGTCTTAGTAACTAACTCCCCAAAAAATTTAACCCCCTTTCCCTGCCCCCTTTTAATTTGCCAAAAATCCATTACTTCATGAGTCCCCCTTTTATCCTCAATCAACTTTGTGACTTTACAAAAACTTGAATAGGTTGATCTGGGTACCTACAACCCTGAAAATATTTTCCTTTTAGGGGATTTTTTGTTGATTTATCATCTAAAGGTTTTGAAAAACATGTTTGGGCTAGTGTCAATTTTAAAAAAAAAACTTTTTAGTCACACTTGTTAATTTCTAATTTCTTTCTCACAAATTTCCCAAATTCAACAGCCAATATCTCAGAAATAAAAGACCTATTAGAAAAAAAAAAACACAATTAATTCCTTTTTAAAAATTTTTTGTGAAAAGAGAAACCCTAAATCTTAATGGGAGGGGGGTAAAAACATTTTACAAATTTTAAATCATATCTCATAGCTTAATTTAATGTTAAGTTGAAAAATTTTTTATTTTTTAAATCGAGGGGGGTCTTGACCTTCAAACCCCCCTAAAGTGACCTTTACCCTTTTTAAAAAAAGGAAATTCAAAATTTAAAAATTTTAAAAAATTTATATGGTTTTTTAAAATGAAATTTTATTTTATTTTAAAAAATTATAAACCCCCAAATAATTGCATCATTGATAATTTTGGGAAAGAGTTGCTCGAACACCGTGTGTTTGTTCTCCTGCTCTGATTAGGTGTTCAGGGGCCCTTTTTTTGTTTTTTTGTTTTTTTTTTTCTTCTCAGTGGCGTTGTCCCGGGAACAAAGGCATCCTTGCTGAGCATTAACCCTTAAACAACACAAACAGAACATAACAAGGGGGAAACCAAAACAACGTGCCATTTTTACACCGGAATGATGTTGGGGGATTTTCGAACTAAAACAAAAAACAACGCGAAACGAAAATTAAAAACTTACACTTTTCCCAATTGACCCCCACGCATTTTTTTTAAACCTTCTTTTACCCCTTCTTAGTATTTTCAATTGGTTCAATTTTCCCCGAAACTAATGTGTCACTTCTGTTCAAAAAACATCCCGTCACTTGCGCTCGGATATCATGTCCGCGCATTTTAATCCATCTTTAACTTCTTTGTTGCGGTTTTTGTGTCACATATCTTTGTAAAAGAAAAAATAACTTTTTCAAGTCATACCTGTGCCGAACAGACATTTTTTGGGAAAAAACCCATTTGGTTTTTTCGTTTTGTGCTTCCAAATAATTATATTTCTTGGGGCCCCATGTTTTTTTTGCATCGTCCTGAATATTTAGAGTCAAAAACATGACTACCAGTACACTAGGCCAAAAAAGGAAAAAAGCTTATCCTACGATAGACCATCGTCAACTTAAAAATGCATAGACTGAACAAACCGGTGCTTACAGCATCTACCTGGAAAAGGGGGTTCTGGGTGATTCTTATTAAATCATGATCAAAAAATTTGCATTCTTTTTCGGGAGACATAACAATGAATTAACATGATTACATGTCAAATGAAAAACCAATGTCCCCAAAAATTGGAAACCCTGATTTTAAAATGACATATTTGAAGGAAAATGGTAAAATAAATTCTATTTTTGGGTTTAATTCTTATTTATCAAAAATTTTTATTTGGTTGGGACACATGCCCAATGTCAAATTAATTTGTCAAATCTTTTTAAAAATTATTGAAAAAAATTTAAAAATTTCCAGAATACCTTTTGAAACACGAAACCCTTTTTAATAAATTTTCTAGTTTTCCCAAAAATTTTTTAAGAGATCTAATGTTAAAGTTTTACAGGGGTTGAAGTTAATGTTCACTATCAAATACCCAAAATGAACATTTCATTTAGTTTTAATGGGTTTTTTACAAAAAAATTAAAGGGTTTTGTATAATTTTTTTTTTTCTATGCATTTTCGGGATTTCAGCCAAGAAGGGGTATCGTAACCACCTTTTCCCAAACATTCAGTTAAACAACATTTATTTAAAACAAACCCCTTTTTCAATCTTAAATCTTTTTTTTAAAAAGGGACAGAAATTCCAACTTCAGCTATCAGAATTGATGCTGGGTGTGATTTTCGACATAATAACAGTAGTCATCATCAATGGAATTTTAATTTGGGCCTTACTTTTTATTTTTTTGCCCCCCCTTTAGTTCTTGGGTTCTATGTGCTGAAGTAAAAATTTTTTTAAAAACAAATTGGTTCTCACCAGTGGTGTCTGACCAAAAACTTGGGGGGGGCGGCAAATTTAAAAACGTTCCCAAACCAGATTCACCATTCTTGTCACTAAAACTACTATACTACATTTTTTATAAAAAAAAATTGTTTCTTTTTTCTTGTCAACAAAAGGGTCATAGTTGGTTTTTTACCAATCATTTCCCTTTTTTGTGGACCATTACCCCATTTCGTTATTTCAAATGGGTTAAAAAAGTCAACAAAGTGGGTTTTAATTGTTGTGGGGGGAAATTGTAACCACAAAGTCAAATCTGAAACCAACAGACAGTTAAAATAAATATTTTTTCATTGTTTTTTTGAATTTAAAACACCGTGGAACTCTTTTATTATTTCAATGTCTAAACTTTTTTTGCAAAATGGCATCTGATCTTTGGTTGTAATTCTGTAGTATGGATAGCTAAACATTTTGCCAATCATGTACAACCTTGAAATGTAAAATCAATGTAAATTTGTTTTCAAATTTTATAAATTATTTTTAATTATTTGCAGTTAGGTGAAAAAAAAGACAATTTATAACATTCAAAAAGGGGATGTTTATTACATGTCCTATCATTGTCAATTTATCATTATATTTTGTTTTAAACGGCCGTGAAATATTATAAATATAGATCACTCTCAGTATATAAACATCAGTCCCTCAATTAAATTAATTTTGTACAAGACTTTTCCGAGATAAATAAAAGGGCCATTTTCTAAATTTTTAAAAGGGTTTTCCCTGAACAAAATAAAAAGGGGAACAATTATCAGATTTGATCCGTGGGTATAAATTTCATTTAATTTTGTTTTTTGGGGTTTCTTTTTACCTCTTCTGCGGGGGGCAGGGAGATGGAAAAACACGGATGCAAGCTTTCCAACTTTTCATGTAGTAGTCAAAACGTTTTTTAATGAAACAAATTTGCTGATATCCCTACAGCTTTGAAGACTGAACATGAGCTTTGACATAAGCTGTTTTTCTTTTCCCCCAAATATAGGGGTTGCTTTTAGTAGACTCTTGGGGACCCCTCATAAACATGGATGAAATGCCCAAATTTTTAGCTAACTTTTTTATTTCCATGTGGAAAAATTTAAAACCCAAAAGGAAAAAAATTCCCGAATTAAAGACTCTTTCCTCACGGGGGAACTTTTCCTTGGGAAAATTGGAAAACAAGGAAAAGGGGAAATTTTATTTTTTTCCCGTGTCTTCTTAACCCCCAAACAATTTAACCCAAATTTGTCTCTTTAATTTAAAAATTTAATCTGTTTCTTAAAGAATTTTTCTACCCCAAATCCCCGGGCTTATCCCCAAATAAAGGTTGTCTGGTCCCACCAAAAATATTTTCAAAGGTGATTGTTATTTATCATCTGCTGGTTTTTTAAAGCATTGTTGGGTAGTTCAATTTTAAAAAAAACATAGTGTTCAAGTCACATTTTAATTTCAATTTATTTTAAATTTCACAACTTTTCAAATTCAACGAATATTTAAAAACCCCAAATTTAATTCCTTTTAATAACTAATTCTTGTGAAAAGAGTTCCCCAAAAACAGAAATTTGGGCCCTTTGCCCGGAGTAAGATTTTACAAATTTTAAAGGTCTATCTCATACTTCAATTATTATAAATTAAAATTTTTTTTTTTCTAATCATGAGGTCTTAGGTTTTTAAAACTAATCTGACCTTTACTTCCTGTCAAAGGAAGTTCAAATTCAACACATTCTAATGCAAAATTGATATTCTTTTAACATGAAATTGATATTATTATAAACCCTTGCACAATATGATATTGACATCCGTTGATAATTTGATTGAACCGAGTTGACTCGAACACCGTGTGTTCTAACAAACACTAAGCTCTAGTTAGGTGTTCGGGTTATATACACCTCTTTTTTTTGTTCGGTTTTTTTTTTTTTTTTTTTTTTACTTCTTCTTCTTCTTCTTTTTCCCCCATCGTCCCAAATAAAAACATACTTCCAAGTTTAAAAACCTTCAAACTTCACATAGTTAGACCAACTTGTAGATGAAATTTAGTGACGTCATGATAATCGAAACCACACAGTGACGTCATAATGACGTCAAGCCAACATACATAATGACCCACATTCGTGCGTTAGAAATGCTAACTATAGAGGGCGCTATACAGCTTTAGTGGTCTTTACACAAAATAGATTGTCTACAAAAAACACATACTTAAATACATGAACTTGAAACTTGGCATGTACTTAGAACTTAACAAATAGATGAAACACGAGTTGTGAGTGACCCAATTTAACCTTACTTCCTGTCCCAAACCAAGTCAAAGTTTAATAATTTAAAAAAATTATATCTCAAAAACCCAAAAGGGGTAAATTCCAAATTTTTTTGTACTATTTGATCGTTAATTTAAAAAAAATATTTACAAAATGCCCCAATTTGCCCCTTATTTCCTGTAAAACCGGTAAATTTTTATTTAAAAAATCATACCCAACAACCAAAAATTAAATTCACAATTTTGTCCGGGTGATCTTTAAATTTAAAAAAATTTTAAAAAAAGTGCCCCCAATTTGACCCTTCCTGCCAAACCAATAAGTTTAATTTTAAAAAAAATCATATCTCAACAACCACAGGGTAAATTGACTTTTTTGCCATTTATAGATTGTTAAAAATTTTTTACAAAGGTATTTTGACCCTTTTTCCGCCAAAGGAGTGTTTAATATTTAAAAACAATCATATCTAAAACCCAAAAGGGGTTCAATCTTATTTACAGTTCTTATTTTAAAAAAATTTTTACACAAAGTGCCCCAATTTTGCCACTTCTGTAAAACCAAGTCAAGAATTTTTAAAAAACAATTATCTCAACAACCCAAAAAAAATTAAATTTTTCATTTTAAGATCATTTTTCAAAAAAATTTACAAAAGATAAATTTGCCACTTCCTGTCCAGGAGTCAAATTATAAAAAAATCATATAAAAACCCTTAAATTGGGTGAATTTTGCCTTTTTTAAATTGTCAAAAATATTTATCCCCAATTTACTTCCCTGCCCAAACCCGGAGTAAAAGTTTAATAAAAAAAAAATCTATCTCAACAAACAGGAGGTAAATTGATTTTTTGTCCTTTTACAGTTTTTTAATTATCAAAAATTTACAATTTAAATTTTTACTTCTTAAAAACCAGTAAAAGTTTTTTTAAAAAAATTTCTAAATTCAATTTTTATTTCCAAAACTTCCCCGGAATTTAAAAGACTTTAACTTTTGACCTCCCCTTAATTGTGACAAATTTTAATTAAAAACCCATTGTTTTTTTGGAAAAACATATCTATTACTTCTTCTTCTTCTCCCCCCTTGTCCTAAAAAAACATCCAAATTTACATCATAAAACTTAATTTGAACAAAAGAATGAAACTCAGTTGGTAATTTGCCATTTCCCTTCCCAAACCGGTCAAGAATTTTAAAAAATCATAAAAACCCCCAGGTAAATGGACTTTTTTTTTCCCTATTTATAGATTTTAATTTCGGAAAATATTTAAAAAACTGACCCCAATTTGCCCTTATCCGACCATAAAGTTTAACTTTAAAAAAATCTTTCCAACAACCACAAGAGGAAAATTTCCCCAAATTTTGTCCCTTTTGCCCTTGATTGTCAAAATATTTACAAAGGTGCCCCCAATTTTGCCCTTTCCCCCCAAACCCGGAAAAAGTTTAATTTAAAAAAAATCTCAACAACCACAGGGAAAATTCCCAAATTTTGTCCCATTTAAATTTTTAAATTTTGGAAAATATTCAAAATTAATTTGCCACTTCCTGTAAAAGGGGGGTCAAAAGAACTTTAAAATCATATCTCAAAAACCAAAAATTTCCCCAAAATTTTGACCATTTACGATCTTTCAAAAAATTTTTAAAAAAGGGCCCCTTTTGACCTTACTTCCTGCCCCAAACCAGTAAAGTTTAATTTTTAAAAAAATCATATCTCAACCCAAAGGAAAATTCCAATTTTGCCATTTAAGTTTTTAATTTGGAAAAATTTTTAAACAATTTGACTTCCCTGTCAAAAGGAAAGTTTAATATTAAAAATAAATTCTAACCCCAAACGGAGGTAAATTGCATTTTGCCATTTACAGATTTTTTTAGATTTACAAAATTTACTTTTTTTCCATTTCCCTGCCCAAACAAAGTCAATTTTAAATAAAAAATTTCAAATTCAGTATTGTATTGTATTAAAAAAAAACTTTTTGGGGGAACTTAACAGACTTAACATTTGACCCCAAGATTTTAATTGTACAAACCCATTTTTTTCCCCCACCTTGTTTTGTTGAAAAACTTTTTCTAATTTTTTTTTCTTTTTCCCCCATCTTGTCCGAAACAAAACATCTTGAAAATCGTTTTTTTTTTTTTTTTTTTTACTTCTTTTTAATTGGGGAAATCTTTGGGAACTAAACCACATACCATGTTTTTTCATCCTTCACAAAAATTTTTGCTTCGAAAAAAAAGTACCCCAAGCATTTTGTTGTATTTTTCCTGTGTTTTTTAAAAATTCCCCCCTTTTTTTAAAAATTACACCCCAAACATGTGGTGGCCTTCGATTTGAAACGTGTGATCAGCCCAATCGTTGACACGTACGTGCGGGGGCCAGTGCCAACGTGTGGGGGTTATTTGAAAACGTGATTGGTGCTCGTTTGAATAAAAACATGCACAAGAGTAAAACTGTGGGGGGCCTTGGTTGGTCTTTTTTGGCACCGGTTGTGGAAGGCGGTGCCCCATGGGGGGGGCCAGGGCCATTCGATTTGCAGTTGGTCTTGGGTCCCGAAAATTTACCGGAAAAAAGGTAAATTTCACAAATCAAACGTATTATTTTTATACAAAGTTGGTAATTTCATTAATAAAGGCTATGAATGGAAAAAAAAACCCCAAATTTCAGCCGGGTCGGTCGGGGGCAACTCAACATTTTTTTTGGCCCTAATACAAAACAACGTGACCAAACAAAATTGCGTGAAAAAATAAACTGCCCGCAAGTTTCACTGTAGGAACGATGGGAAACAGAAAAGGGCAAAAATTTAAAAACTTAAAATCTTGAATAAAAAAACAAATAAGTTTTCTTCTGCAGACTTAGGTAGACCTAGCATTGGTAATGTGGTGGACGCAAGTGCGCCTCACTTGACGGGTATGCTTTCCCGCTTTTGGTGATTCTACACAATCGACAACTTTGTTAACCTTCTGAGTTCTGAAGTATAAATGCAGCATATTTGTCTGATAAAATATGACAGTTGTGGAACAACCTACTGAGTGTCCTCCAGGACTGGGTGAGTTGAGATACAAGTTATAAATTGTTGATTTTGTGTGAATTTTGCCTTCTATTTAGCTATGTCTTGTCGGGACCTAGGATCATATAATGAAATGCCTACATATATGTATAGTGTATATGTTGCTGTACATGAATTGAAGTATGTACTTATGTATGTACATGTGTGTACAATAGAAATGTGAGATGATTTGAAATTCTGTATTTGTATACAGGGTGTTTCCTGGAGTTGGTTATTAATTACTGTACCAAAATAACCATTGATGTCAGATGCAACTAACTACTTTTGTCCTGAGGTCATGAGTGGTTTGGGTTGACTACCGTTGTACCAGTCCCCTCTAGTCGTGGTCCAACAGAGTTCAAGTCCATCCTGTTGACGTTACACCTCAGCAAACCCTAGGGCTGCGAAGTAGTACTACCACAGTAACTATACCTTAAATTAGAATTATAACTTTAATGTGAGGCCTACAACTAATTTATAAGGATAACATACGTATTATGTATAGTCCACTAATGACAAGTCAGTTAAAGCAAATGACAGTATCAATCTTCCCTAGAAATATTGTTTCTTTTAAGCAAAGTGAAAATACCTGTTTGAATTTAAGAAATGGAACTTTTCAGAAATTCAAAAATACTTTAACATGTGTATTGACAAATTACTGAATATGCGAAATGTGTATAATTCAAATAATAACAAAGTCAATAACATCCACAAAATTCTCCAATCTTCAACCTGATTTTGTGCAGTCCTCTGTTGAATTAACACAACACTAAGTTGTCCCTTAGTAGTACATGTACCTTCAGACTCAGAATAATGTACATATAGACAAGGAACAAGGTTTGATGAACAAGTAGATCCCAGTACCAATAAAAGGCTGACCACCCGGGACTGATGGTTGTGTAATAAAGCCCAGGTCTTTTCAAAAATGACCATTGGCAGCCACCTGACCATAAATTTCAGCTCATGTACGCCTCCCAGCAGAGGAAGTGTTAAAAATTTGGTTGCCCACCCCCGCCATATTATTATTAAAAAAAAACCAGTTAGGCTATATGGGTACAGACGATAAGCAAAGATAGAAAGGGACGGGTTTACGGTTGATGATAGGTTTAAATACATGTGGGATGGGAAGGCTTTTCGCCTCACTAAATTAAAGGTTTATATACAAATCTATAACACTTTCTTATAAGATCATAACCTTAAAAAAGGATTGATCCCTTTATGAATGAAAAATTTTAAAAATTAGAAAATACAATAATATTTTGGGTTTTTTTGAGAAAGAGGCTGTCTAAGCAAATCGATGAAAAGGGGTCATCCATTTTTGGTCAACACATACCCCCAGAGCCTACACGGCTGGGGTATATTTGGAAAGGGATGTCAAAAAGGAATGTGCAAGGTTTAAATACTTTTTTTTTGGACTTCAAGACTTATATTATCAAATCTAGAAACCCCGGGGCCCTTTCTAAACCCCCCTTTTAAATAGGCCTAAGTGATTTTATAAAAACCCTTTATGGGGGGTTCTTTTTAAAGGCCCCTTAACAAATTTTCAAGCCACACTTTGGCCTTTTTTGAATGCCTTTTCAAAGGACGCCTTTTCCATTTTTTTTAAAGGGGCCTTTTTTTAAAAGCTCCTTTTTTGAGAAAAGGCCTTTTTTAATCGCCCCCTAAACAAAGGTTGCCCGGGTTTTTTAAACCAACGCTGGGGAACCTTTATTTTGGCTGGCCTTTTCTAAGGATGGTTTTTGGGCTTCCAGAGTTTCCCACAGCCGTTCTTCGGGCATTTTGGGTTTGGGGTCGACTTTACCCCCGCCCGTTAAAAGCGTTCCCCCAAAATCCTTTTCTTTTTTTTCAGGTTGTCCCCACCTTTTTTAAGTTTTTAAACCGCGCTAATCCTTTTGGGGTTGAAATTTGCAAACGATCCCAAGCGTTTTTTATCCTTAAAAAAATTTTAGCTTTTTTTGGTTCAAAACCTTTTTTTTTTTCAATCAGCTGCAACAAAATTTTTCTCCCAACTGGAAGTTCTTTCCTCTTCCCTTCACCTTTTTTCCCTTTACCCCATAGTGCTGTGTGGGCTAGTGCTGTCCTTACAAAACCCACCATTTGATTTTAATTTTACCCTTTCAATTGCATTGTGTTCGGGGAGGGAAGGTTGGGGGGGACCTTTGTAAAAAGGTTTTTTAAAGGCACCACGAAAAGGGGATTCAGGAACCCCTTCCCCAAAGGGAAAAGGGAAAAATCACAAACGACCCAAAATAACCCCCCCCTTAGTGAAGGGCAGATAAGGGTACCTTATGAAACCCCGCCCAAAAAAAGGAGCATTTTAAAAAACGGGGCCCAACTTCCCCCATGTTAAGTCGTCCTTTTTCCCCAAATTTTTTTAAAACCCTTTAAAAAAGGGGCACTTTCTTTCCCCCCCTTTTTGTCAAAGTCTTTGTAACAGGAGATTCGTTTTCAGTCCCAAAAATTTTTTTTAACAAAATTCCCCACTCCGTTTAAACCCATTCCCCCCCGTCTAAAGATTTCAGATGCCCTTTTTACTGAAAAAAAGAAGGCCGCCTTCCCTTTTTCCCCTTTTCTATCACGCTGAAACCTTTCGATTCGAAGCCGATGGTGGGGCACTCAAAATCCAAAATTGAAAGAACCCCTCCCTAGTAACGGGGCCCCGCAAAGGGGGCTTGCGGGGGTCCATTTTCTCAGGGTTTTGGATGTCGTCCCGGGTGAATTCATCATGGGTTAAAACATCCGGGAAACCAAAGCGTTTAAAAAAACGTCATCACTGAAATCATCCTCTTGAAACTGAGGAAGACGTGTCCTGATACGTGGCATCCCTCAATGACGTCATACAAACGCGCTAGTCGGTTGACGTAATCACCATCGCTGAGGTATCAGAAGAGATCCTTGCACGTTGGCTGCAAAGGAAGACTAAAAGATACTCCAGACCAACCTTACGTTTAAAGGCCTCCTTAATAATAATAATAATAATAATATCGCCTTGAGCGCCACTTAGTTGGTGGATACGTGCGCTATATAACATCATTATTATTATTATTATTAAGGCAAAATAAAGCATTTCGTAATAAAGGAAGGTTCTTGAAACGACCCAACCTTTGCTAAAGGAAGGTACCTAAACGGGTCCTTTGACCCGAGATAAAGGTTAGTTCTGAAAAATTTAGCTAAAGGTTGACTTAAAGTCTCCCTTAACGCTAAAGGAACGTTCTAGAATATGGGCCCAGAACTCTAATATAATGTTACCAAGTTATACATCCGTGAAATTAATATATTTTCCTTATTGTAGCGTGGTGATAATAACATATTAAATGGTTAATACTTAATTAAAACAATTTTTTTATTCATCAGAAAGATTTGGACATTCACTTCAATTCCCAACAACTGTGAGGTTAGTTTCACCATAATCACCTTATAGAATGCGCTGATACACTCGTCATCGCGATGTGCATCAGAAAATAAATAATAATAAATCGTATTTATATAGCGCCTTTAACAAGATCAAAGCGCTTAACAAATCAAGAATGAAAACCTCAGCAATGGCTACAAAGGAAATTAGAAGAGAAAGGTTTTGAGAAGTTTGTTTAAAATCTGGATTGAAGAAGAATTTCTGATGTGAAAGGAGTTTGTTCCATTCCTTAGGCGCTATGGCAAAAGCTTTGTCACCAGTTTTGTGATTATATTAACATATAAACGGGATGTATCAGATGAAGACCGAAGCCCTCCCTACCTGGGACATAATAATAATAATAATAATGTGTGGATTTATATAGCACGTATCCACCAACTAAGTGGTGCTCAAGCGCATTATATTATTATCCCTGCTCATAAGGCTCATAAGGCTCATAAATCATCCTGAAACCATCTCAGCCCCTGGGAGTATACAGCTCAATTGCTGCCATTTCTAGCGCATATAGAGCAAACCAACTCTGCCTTCACAGGTACCCATTTAACCCCTGGGTGGAGAGAAGCACTATGATTAAGTGTCTTGCTCATGACACAAGTGTCACGGCCGTGATTCGAACCCACATTATGTTGCTAACACCAGAACTTGAACTGAAGCTAGACCGCTCGGCCACGACAATAGGTCAATATAGGTCAGTCAGGTGGATGAGCTACGCCATGTTGGCACTTGAAAGATTGAGAAGTAATTCTAAAAGGATGCGATGTTTAGCAGGTAACCAGTGTAATTGTTGCAGAAGTTCCGGGCATCGGAGAATCGGCTGACTGAGTATACCAGCCTAGCAGCTCGATTTTGTACTTTCTGAGTTGTTGATCTCCGCTTGACTAACACCGTACAACAGAGAATTCAGTAGTCAAGGCGGGAGAGGATGAGAGCGTACTGCGTGATGGCAAGTGGGTTGATCGATGTATTTGCGAATTGATTTGTTGCTAAGTGGAAGTTTAAGGATTTACAGACGAGGTGATATGGTGACATGGACATGGTAGAATCAAATATGACCCAAGGTTCCTGACTGTGCTCGAAGGCTGAATTAATTATATCTCCTACCTGAAGGTAAGACCCGACAGTGAGTTGATGACACGAGGGAAGCAGCAATAAAGAACTCTGTTTTACTGTCATTAAACTTAAGTTTGTTGAGAACCGTCCATTGTTTAATTCTTGTAATACAGGTAGAGAGCTTGTGAAGTGCCCTATGAGAATCGCCAGGAATGGAGGATTAAAGTACGTGTAAAGCTGAGTATCATCTGCATAAATGTGGTAATGTAATTGATGACCTTCTATTATGTCAGGAAACAGGTTTGGATATAAGTTGAAAAGCAGTGGTCCAATGATCGAGCCCTGGGGGACGCCGAAATCTGGGGGTTGTTCGTCCGAAAAGACACTAGATACAGACACGACTTCGTCGTGCACCAAGATAGTCACTGAACCATCGCAAAGCAGGACCACGCAAACCAAAGGATTTAGAAAGTCTCACAATAAGGACATCGTGGTCTATAGTGTCAAAAGCTGACGATAAATCAAGCATGACAAGTAACACTGCCATCTTTTATAGAGGATAATCAAACAGATGTTTGAAGGTGGACATAGTCCATCCTCGGCATGGGAAACACATAAGTATGACTTACAATGTGAACATGGAGACAACTACACATATATGGCTACTGATCGTGCAATGCTTCCAGATATACAGTGGTGTTACAGGTAAATTGATGACTATTGAAATGGTGAAATAAAAAAATAACCTCAAAATGTTATGAAAACAAATGCTCATATAGTTTGGAACAAACAAATTTTGTTCACAATAGGAAAATGGAAAATATATGGAAATAATTTTATTTAATTTGGGGTATAAGCTTAAAAAAATGCATAAAATATAACTTTAGTCATGTAGTGTAGTCACTTTAGTTGCGTCTCCTTTAAGACTTTGCGCGCATTCAACATGTTATGACGTAAGGTTTGTTCAGACGAATTTTGTCAGAATGGAGTTAGTTCCACATTGGTGGATCAGAGTTGGACAATAAATATGTGAAACGTACTTTTGTGTCGCCTTGTTCATTTTGGGATTGTATACAACTGGCGACGAGGATGGGATCTCAAAATGACATGTTGTTGCGGGCTACGATGCTAAGAAAACACTGAAAACAACGTCGAGTTTCGACATAGTTTCAGGAGCCGCCCCGCCAGCAGAACAACGCCGAGGCACACACCGTACGTATACACGCTTGGCAGCCCACACAACGCTAGCCTCGCCTAGCCAGCCCAGCCCAGCCCGCGCCTATCCCCAAGAGGACGCTGATTGATATTCACTAGTGCCGTTACAACAATGAACTTACACAGCCCGTTGCCACGCATAGCCGTCATTGCCTGAGCGCCAGTATAGGCAGGAGTTCCAGAGGTGAGCGATAATCGTAACATTGCGACCGGACAATCCTGATGTTCTGATTGGTCAACCCAGACCGAAGACGATGGTAACTGGATCGAATAGCCTTGCTAGTGAATGGCGTTCGTTGCAAGTTCGCCCAGCCATATAAACGTATGTAACGTTAAACAATTATGAACAGACAAACACTAGAAAACGGGAAAGTTTTGCCCCAAATCTTGAGCGATAGAGTGAGTTCACTCAGAATTAACTAGTGTGCTAAATGGAGAGGATTATGAAAGCCAAGTCACGGGACGACATGAAAGGATTTGCGATTAAATATGGTCCATTCTGACAGATAAACTTATGAGAAGTGACTAAACTTGAAAAAAAACGTTGAAATTTAACGTATTCGCTGATGTCGCCAGGTGATTTTTCTGGTCGCCATTTGCTATTAAAACCTTATGGATTAGATGAAACATTTGTCATTGCCGGATGCCGCCAGCCTTCTTGTAGAGTACTTGTTATGCCATGCAAAGTTCCAGCCCTGATGCCCCGCCAGCCTACTGTGGATGCAAAATTCCAGCCCCGATTCCCCGATGCCCGCCAGCTCACTGTGGCAAATTTCCCAGCCCTGTGATCGATTGACGTTTTTGGAACAATGCCCTGCTCCACTACAGTGAAGTTCATCAGACAACATGACTTCACAGAACGTGAATTGTTGAACAGGATCGTCATCATATGCCATAGCGGAAATTGAAGCTGAACTGTGAATTCACCAGGATAATCAAATGACTATGGACATTAGGCCTGAAAGGACTCTTTATAACATTGCATTATATATGATGAATATTCTATATGCATAGGTGTCATTTCAATGCCTGATTTATCATATTCATAATGCCAAAATTATAGACATTTATATCTTGTCTTTGATTAAGTACTGCCCAAACAGTGTTTTATGGTTAACCAAAATTTATGCTAAATTGTTTTGCACGTGTTTAAAAAAAACGTTGCGGCCTCAGTTGCATTGCGCACAATTGAGTTGGTGTTTATTGCTCGCTGCCAAAAAATTCCGATACAAGGCATAACTGATCTAGGGTGTTCTTGAAATGCCAATATTTTATTTGTGAAATATTGATTGTATTATTGCTGATATATTTTTATTTCCACAATGGCAAGCCCAACTAGTGGTATCATAGGTGTCATCCTTGTTCGATTCAACGCAAATCGAAGAAGGGATCGAGTTAGAAGCGTGGTATCGTCAATACTGTTACTACCGATGAAAAGAAACGTTCAGTGTTGTTGACAAGCCTTGGGAGTAAGGGTTACCATACACTGAGAGCCCTTCTGCAGCCACATAACCCGACAGACAAATCGTATGATGATTGTGTTGATTGTTGAAACGTCACTGCACCAAGCCAATGAAACTGTATTGCCTATCGTTTTTATACACGCTCTCAAAAGCCAAATGAAACGTTCGAGTTTGTTGTTGGTCTTGTCAGCTTAGTGAAAATTGTATCAAGAGCTGAAAAATTTGCTTGAGAGATCGTCTAGGGGTTTGGGATGTCGAGAACCAGCCATTCAACGAAAACTTCTCGGTGGGGCTAGTTTGACGTTCGAGAGAGCACTACAGTTAGCACAGCCCTGAAATGCAACAAGGATGTGGGAACAAATCAAGAAGATAAACAACCCATCTGAGAGCACTACAGTCAACAAAATGCAACTCAGAGGAAGCCAAAGCCAAGCCCAAACACCAAGTTAAACACCAAGTCTCAAGGTGACCAACTCCCCAGACGTATAGTACTGCGGTCACTAGTAGAGACACTAATGATGCTAGCATCTGCAAATGTTGCTGCGGTGAGACATGCCACAGAATCTTGCTGATTCAAACAGAGCAAGTGCAACGTACAGGCCATACGAAACCCAATGTGAAAAGTTGGCCTACATCAGCAGAAGAAAGTCTAAGTCAAAGCTCATCACTTGCATGAAGATGAAGACCAGGTGAAGAAGGGAGCTTGCTGTTTAAGCCACCTGAGGGTTGCACGCTCAACAAGTTGACGAAGTCGAAACCCTATTGCCAATGATGAAAATAAATGGTCAAGAAGTCAGCATGGAGTTAACACAGAAGCCCTGGACTATTATTTCATCGAAGACCACAGTAAGGTTGGGGAAAATGAGGATCTGAAGCCTGCAAAGCCGGACTTAAGACGTATACAGGAAACAAAGTGCCATTGTAGGTGAAGCCATGGTTTCGTTATGCATGCATCTCAACCACCCAAGAAATTACCCTGCTCGTTGTAGAGGAAGGTGTAAGCATTATAGGAAAAGTGGATAGAAAATCTACCAATATCCCTAGATGAGGTATTACCAGCGCCCAGCAGTCGGAACCATAAGTTGGTCAGCGAAGACAGCATACAGCACAACTAGCTAAAATGGGAAGAACATGCGACGTGTTCGACATGGAGGTCCCAGGAAAACATAAGGTTTTCAGCCAAGGTGTATCCGGTTGAAGAAAAGTTGTTATTTTCAAGCTGCCCCGGTACCTTATACAGCCAAGCCGAAGATTGACGAAAGCCTAGATGACCTGTTTGAAAAGGAGTCATGAACCAGTCAAATTTGCTTACTATGCCTGCCCTATAGTAGTCGCAAAAGCCAGACGGAAGCGTCCGGGTTTGTGGAAACTACAAACTTACAGCCAATAAGATTCTCCGTCTTGAGCAGTACCCAATACCAACGCTAGAAGATCTGATGCAAGATTTGCAAGGTGGACAACGGTTTTCCAAACTTGATTTGTCACATGCATATCATTAGATAGAGTTAGACAAAGCCGACAGAAAGTATACACGATAAATACACAGAGGTTTGTTCCAGTACGCTCGATTGCCACTTGGATTGGCATCAGCACCTGCTATTTTCCAAAGAACTATCGAGTCTGTCCTGGGGATATTCCGATGTGCCGCCCATATCTTGATGACATCATCATTAGCGGTCGAGACGACAAAGAGCATCATGCCAACCTGAAAGCCGTCTTGGACAGGTTGCAAGAAAACGGGATGAAACTGAAGAAGTCGAAGGTGAATTCTTCAAAGAGTCAGTAGATATCTTGGGCATCATCTGGGTGAAGATGGTTCGCGCCCCTTGAATCCAAGATAAAGCTACACAGGAAGCCCTGAGCCACAAAATCAGGAAGAATTTCAAGCGTAACTCGACCGTTAGGTTATTATTGGAAGTTTATTCCCAAATCTGCTATATTGCACCGTTAACAGAATTGTTGAAGGCAGAGTTCAAGTCAACTAAAAAACTTCAAAGAAAGCACGACGTGATGTGCAGAGGTTAAGCAGATCAACTGAAGAGCCTAAATTCAAATGGGGACCAGAGCAGAGGATTGCCTTTGCAGATTGAAGAAGTTTCTTCAAAGTGAAAGCCTCTGGTTCACCTTGACCCCAAGAAGCCACTGTTCCCGCAACAGATGCTAGTCCTTACGGACTCGGAGCAGTAATCAGCCATGCAGCCCGATGGAAGTGAAAGGCCAATATCCTTTTCTTCAAGAACCTTGACACCAAGTGAGAAGAACTACGCCCAGTATGAGAAAGAAGGACTTCCATCATATTCGGTCTCAAGAAGTTCCACAAGTATTTGCATGGTCGTAAGTTCACAATCGTGACAGATCACAAGCCACAGTCTCTTTATTTGGAGACCAGAAGCCATCAAGCCCAATGTCATCAGCTCGAGTCACCGCTTTGGGACCAGATATTATCGGCGTACCAGTACGACATCGTCCATAAAGAAGGCAAGAAGCACTGCAATGCCGACGCCTTATCACGCCTACCGGTTGGGGAAGAGAAAGACGACCTATGGGTGTACGATGACATAGCAAGGAACCAACCGAATTCCAAGCCAATCTACTAACAGATGTAGACTCTGACCAGTCGACGCACAAGAAATCAAGTGTCTAACAGACAAAGATCCTGTACTGGCAACAGTGAGGTCATACATACTGCTGGATGGCCGCCAGAAGAATCTAGAAGAGTTGTACCATCTGCAGAAGAGAGAAGAATTGAGTACAGAAGATGGTGGTCATGTGGGGACACTGGTAGTGATCCTCAGAATCAAGCCTTGAGAAGTCGCTTCATGGATGAACTTCATGCAACACACCTGGAATTGTCAATATGAAAACCCTTGCCAGATCCTACCTTGGTGGCCAGCAATCGACAAGATGTTGGAGTGAAAAGTTCAGAGCTGTATCATTTGCCAAGAGCATCAGAACAAGCCGCAGCCAACCCTATCCATCCATGGGAATTTGACCAGCCCTGGTTAAGACTTCATATTGACTATGCATCAATAGACGGACAAGATGTTCTCATCGTACAGATGCCACAGCAAGTGGATTGAAGCCGTGAGATTGAATAATGCTACCACAACATCAACTGTCAGAGTCCTTCGCAGGATTTTCGCAACTCACGGAATTCCTGAAACCATTGTCAGTGACAATGGCACCCAGTTTGTGTCGGAAGAATTTACCAATTCATAATTTAACCAGTAATGGAGTACAGCATCTCCAAACAGCCCCGAAACATCCAGCTAGTAATGGATTAGGATCGGAACGAGCAGTACAGACCGTGAAGAGTGGTGGAAGAAGATCAAAGAAGGATTTAGTAGGATTCATAAATTCTTCTACTTTTTAGAGTTACACCCCAGGCGACCACAGGAAGAGTCCCAGGAGTGCTCTACCGACGCCAACTGCGCACAAAACTTGATCTACTTCGGCCTAACTTGGCCAGAAAGTCAAGATGAAACAGAGTCGGTGAAGGACTCGGGAAAAAAAGACAAAGTACGAAGTCTTCATCCCCAAGACACGGTTCTGTCAAGAACTTTTCAGCAGGACCAACTTGTTGTATGGTCAAGCATCACCCGTATGGATCTGATGTATGAAGTAACCTTGGGGGATGGGAGGACTGTTCGTCGTCATGTAGATCATATTCATGTGTTTACCCAGAGCATCAAATGACTCAGCTAAGCCAAAGCTGGACTTAACCATTGATGTGCCGAGTTCAATTCTGCCTAAAGAGGCAAATCGAGACAGATATTGTTGACGGGAACCAGTAAAACCAATAGAAAACCCAGCAACCAATGCGCACCCTTGCGAATCTCAAACCGAGAAAGAAAATGCCAAAGCGGTATGATGACTACGTACTTTTCAAGCCATAATTACAGTGTTGTTGACTGAGTCGGTGACTCGACTCGAGTCCGACTCGAGTCGCCAATTTGTGCCTTGCGACTTGACTTGACTTGGACAAAATGACTTGGGACTTGACTTGACTGGACAAAAATGACTTATGACTTGACTTGACTTGAGTAAATTTGACTTGACGACATTGAAGTCATCATGTATTTTATGTTGTTTTAAATTAATTTTTGGTGGTCAATTCGGCCACGGCAGCGAATATTTTGTGATGGCAAAAGTACTGCCGTCAAGAATCGTACATGAGATATTGATGTACCGTACATGTACATGCTATTTATAGTATTACACTGTGTGTGGCGATGTCTAGTCTTCCACACAATCCGTCGTGTGAAGCTGTGGTATTATTTAAAAGCTGTGCATTAATATTCAAAGAAATTTATACAGACAGCTGGAAACGAGGTTATAGTGACATTGTTAATTGTTTTAAGAATTTGAAAAGTGTTGAACAAATTATCAAATTTACTCGTAAACGAAACCGAATAACTATTTTGACTCATATTTATTGATTTGTTAGTGTAGATATTATAGGGTATGTTTTTAATGGTTTATCCATAAACAGAGAATTTTAAAACATTTCACGCACATAATGTTCAAATTCTCCTTACATAACTGATACATTCATTGGGAAGTTGTTTATCTCAGCGCGTGCTTCACGCTATGGTAATACACACACACAAGCTTGTTGCTACTTCTGTTCTTCACGTGTAACGTTGTTACGAAGTTCGCTAAAAAGAGAAGCGCTGTCTGCAGAACATGTGAAGCAAAGGTGGTTGATGGACCTCAAGATCGACATCAAATTTCGTTCGCCATCTGAAAACGCATCCTAAAAAGTAAGTTTGTACACTGATTTTTTCTCACGAAATAAATGCAGCACATGTACACTTGTACAATCGTTTGAAGAAACTCTTTCCGTTACAACTTATGCGATACGTAGGAGGGAGTCCAATGTATTGCCCTAGAATGGCGCAATGGGAATGCTGATGGTTGTTTTTCACCTTCACTGAGATTTTATATGTCCTAAATAGTACAAAAATAGCACATTTTCAAACCATCTCTGGGCACCTAATGGTAATGTACTATAAAGATGACTGTTGGGATAACTTTTGATCTTTGAGAACATGTAAATTTAAAAAACATTTACACAACTTTTCCCAAGTCAGAACTTTTATACAACTCATAAGTTGAATGACTAAAATTTATATTAGTTTGTAAATAATAATTTTTATTTTGTTTTGTTTGTTCCAGCATCCAGTTCACCAGTTGAGCGTGTCTTTAGTCATGGCGGAATCATCATGCGCCCACACCGTGCTCGACTCAGTGACAAAATGTTGTCAAACTTGATATTTCTTAAGTGCAACGGTTTGTCAGCTAAACATAATGTGTAGAAGTCGGCACATGTACATGTTACGTATATGAATCAAATTAGTACACAGTTGTTACTCACATTTAAGTTTAATGATTACTCCTACATTCATATTTGAGTGGGAGCTCTCTTTGTTGTCATTAGAATACGTTAAACATATGTACGTAACTTTCCGTACGTGTGTAGATATATGCTTGTATTCCAGGTTTGGCATTTAATTAACTTAACTTCCTTTTTCTGAAAATAGTGAATTTTTTTCATCTTGAATAACTTTAAGTAGGTTTTGAACCCATTAATAAATATAGGTGCAAAAGAAGGTTACGTGTAAATTGTTTATATGCTGAATTACCAGATCATCATTGACAAATCATTTAAATTGTATAGAAATTAGCATAGGTAATTAGCTGTCCTGTCTGAAGTACATTACATCTGCTTTGACAATAACAACAAGGACTTGTTGCATCGAATTTCATCAAAATTTACAATCTTCAATTATTAAACATTTTAATATAATTCTGATAAACATTTGCAGTATCACCATTTAAAAAAATATCTCACAGTATGTACATGTATTGTAATGCAATTAAAACATTTTATTTGCATTAGTATTTTCGACTGAATAAATCAAAAAATAATGTGTTGTTAAAATGTAATAATAATCTCCTACATTAATTAACATATTGCCTACATGTACAATGTATGTAGTTCATCACCGTAATGCAAATTGAACATGAACCGCTTCACTTTTTCATCCTATTATGGTGGGAGATATGGAGGGCAGCGAGTAATACATTTTCTTTATTATCTTATGTCCTTTGGTTTTGATTTAATAAGATAAGATGTGATTTAGGATGAATAAAACAACAAAGTGACTGAGCTTTGATTGATTAATTGAATATCACTTGCTGTTAACAGATTGTGGATAGTACTTCAAGTTTGTCAAAATATTTATTGAAAGTTGACTTTCATTGGGGACGATAAATGACTTGTGACTTGACTTGACTTGAAAAAATGACTTGTGACTTGACTTGACTTGAGAAAATTTGACTCGAGACTTGACTGACTTGAGAAAATTTGACTTGTGACTTGACTTGACTTGAAAAAAAATTACTTGGTTACAACACTGTAATTAAGTGTTATACGCATTAGTAGTTCCACTAGATATTAGTATTAATTTAGTTAATCTAGTGTTCGAGCAGTTACAAAAATTGAAAATGTTTTGCTGGATTGGTTCTCGTTTTAGTAGTTAGCGGTTTCATGTTATACACGTATTATGGTTATAGTTATCCGCATTTTCCTTGCCTTTAAAGAATTAGTTTCCTGCGGTTAAAAGTTTGGTAGTTGCCCTGGTTTCATCTAAAGGGAGGAATGTAGTATAGTCACTTTAATTTCCGTCTGCCCTTTAAGACTTTGCGCACGCGCATTCAACATGTTATGACGTATCGTTTGTTCAGACGAGATTTTATTGTCCAATGAAGTTATAGTTCCACATTGGTGATCAGAGTTGGGACAATAAATATGTAGAAACGTACTTTTGTGTCGCCTTGTTCATTTTGGGATTGTATACAACAAGTCATAAACATAATAATCAAAGCATCATGAACAAATTTGGTTCTGATTGTATGAGAGAGGAATCTTCAACATCCCTGTTTTTGTTGTTTTTTTTTTTGTTTTAACCAGGGTCACAACTCACCCAAGAACTGTTCATTCAACTGGAGTAACAACATTTGGAGGCTTAAATTAAAGGGCAGTATCATCACGATCAGAGCAGACTCAATAGGGTATGGAATCGATGTCCTAGTTTAAGATGAACAGTGACTGCAAATTACTGGCTCGTTTATGTAGCAGCAGTGGTAATTGTCAAGTCGGAAATTATTTTCAGTCACTGAGTTAATCAAAAACTATACACCTGATTCCAAGATCGTGACGATACTGCCCTTTAAACAATAACTTCATGTTGTATATAAGTGCTTGTTTTTCTTTCCCTTATGACAGGTTGTACCACAAAACCTACCAGGCAGCATATGGAGGTAAAGGCGGAGTTCAACTGCTATCAGATTTGGAGGAGTCAGTGAAAAATATAATGACAACAAACAGCAACCTGACATCAAGATAAAAGTAAACGCTGATAAAAATTGATCATAGTTATTTCATCTCCATTGATGCAAAGAGTCTCAGTAGAATTTCAACAGAGCAGTGAAATGATATTTATAGATTCTTCAGGAAATATGGAAGACACAATGTACGTGTCTTTCTTCTCATGACCCATACATGTGGAGGTCTTCCTGTCGGATGTCTGATAACCACCAGTGAATCCACAGAACCAATCCTAGAGGCACTGGAGTTATACAAATCATTGTTAACTGTGGAGGCATTCAATGTCGTGGATCTAAAGGGCACAGATTTTCATGACCGATGACAGCGAGGCAGAGAGGAGTGCTCTAAAGAGAGCATTTCCTGATTCAGAATGCATCCTTTGTGCATTCCATATTTTGCAAGCTGTATGGAGATGTATGGGATACCAAACATGGAGTACCAAAGCATGACAGGCAGCACCTCTTTGCTTTTGTCAAAGCCATATGCTTTATGCAGAATCTACTGAGATATTAGAACAGATCTCTGTAGGCCCTTCAAGATGTAACAGTCTAAAAGTACAAGAAGTTCCAAGATCACTTCAAATGCATCTATGAAAGACGACATGTTGGGCACTTTGCCACAGGTTGTCCATGCCTGTACGTGGAAACAACACAAAAAACTTTGTGAGGCAGCTATGAGGGTCTTAAAGGATAAAATCCTCAACCGTACAAAAGCCTTTAATGTTGTTCAGTTGATGGACTTCCTTCACCAGAATGGAAGCCTATTATGAACGAAAGATTGTTGATGTTGTTAACAACAGACTTGACATTACAACGATGTCAAAGTTTATGCCATGTGACCCAAATATCCTTAGCGGACATTGATATCATAACTGTAAATCTAGATGTAGCTATGTGCACATGTCCCGTTGTAAAACTGGCGCTCCTTGCAAACACCAAGCTGCTGTTGTCAAAGTTTAGTCTACCTTCCTTGAACTTTCTACCGATCAATAACTCAGAAGAGCGAAATAAGCTTTTATTATATTGCTACTGGTCAGCAGCTAGAGCAAGCATGGTTTTTATGTATAGGCGATGAGTCAACTCAGTCCTTCCATCCACTTCAACCGTCCGTACACTCAATAGTAGTAACACTAGACACAATGAAGAGGGTGATGCCAAACCAGATCCAGATAACCGCCAGATGCGATGGATCAAAGACCCAGGCGCAAAAAAACGTAAGTGATGACAGATTATACACTTTTAGAACTATC